>BNST01000100.1:0-33361 GCA_019650275.1 Xylocarpus granatum | reverse complement strand
GGGTCCGTTTTTGGCTATACATACATTTTCACAAATAAGCTGCCCAAGATTAATTATTGTGGACATTTCCTCACAATAATTATGATGGAGAAAATACCAATTCAAATTAAATGGATTCAAAACGATCTTACTGTCTGGATCAGGATTATAAATTTCCCCGTTTTCATCCATTAAATAATATTTAAGTACTTGAAAAGGCTGTTTTAAATTGTCAAGTTTCAAATATTTAGTTACCGAGATCTGATTATGAGTTATTAAATAGTAAAATGAATAAAAATTCGCAATTTGAAGGACAGTTCCTAAAGATCCCAACGAATTCTTAATTCGAATTAGAGAATCTTTTTGAATTTTAATTGCTTGTTTTATCACATTGTGATATTTTACATCGCTGAATGGACCCATTCGAAAACAATTAGCTGATGACAAAATTATCAAAGATTGGCATTCCTTATTTCTATTCAACAACGTACGAATAGTTCCTTGATTTTGGCTAAGCGATTGTTCAACCCTTGCCTTGAAATAAATGGAATAAAACGGATTGATATTGGTGCGATCTGAACCATTATCAGAGATCAATCCTGAACCTGACGGATCATTCCTTTTTCTGATATACGAAATCTGGGATTTCACTAAGTTGATTCTTAGGAAATTTCGAATCAGACCATTTGTACTTACTTCAACAAAGGAAGCGCAAACCTCTTCGATCGAAGAACTTTTTTTGTCTTGGTCCCAATTCAAGACTAAACAAGTACGAACTAATTGAATACTTGTATCAGAAATTCCCCGAGTGGGTTTGCCCTTTCCATAAAGGACATAATTGACAACTCGAAATTTCATATTATCCTTTTCCCGCAGTAAATCCTGGGGGAAGAGTGTTGCTAAATTTATACCGTCCGCTATTTCATATGTGACTACGGGTCGAACCAAAACAAAATACTTTTTCTTGGCGGGTGTGATCCGTTGGACATAGATCCATTTTTTCAATTTTTTTGATTCCTTAGTTGCTTCCTTAAGTTTTTTTTTCCTTTCTGGTGGTATCAAGATGCCACTGTGTCGGGATATCTTATCTGTCTCTCCGGGAAAATGGATTTCTCCAGAAAAGATTTTCAGTTCAATCCCGTTTTTTTTTCTCTCCATTCGGACCAATCCGCCCACTCGGCTTCTTATATTTAAAGTGATTCGTGTATCTACTCCAACGATACTATTATTCCGTACCATTATGTAAGAAAATTCGGGCAAAGTATGCACTTCCTCGGGAATGAAAAAAAAGCGATCTATTTTCATTTGGTATTTTGGCTTCATTTTTTTGAGTCCTCGATACTCAATCAAGTTCTCTTTTTTGACGATTGAATGTGCCCCTAGAGTCCCATATTTAGTAATTCCTGAACTCTTTTCCATGTGCAGGGTGGGGGCAAAGGGGGCGGGGGGGGGGGGGGAAGGAAGACAAAAACGGGGACAGCATGGGAAAAAAGGCTAGTGGGGAGGGGGGGGCGGGGAAATTAAAAGGCGGAGAATGACAAATAATGCTATTTTTTCTTCTTATCCATTACATTTACTAAGTAATCTAAATAAAGTAGTAAAACTCGACAAAGATAATACTCACTGTTTAATTGTTAAAAAGTTCTATAATCAATCTGCGTTAATACTCTTAAAATTTCCTATTATTATTATACAAAAAGTAAACTTGATATAATAATTTTACTAAAATATAATAGCAATTCTTATATCTATGTCGAGAAAACAGTACATCTCAAATTGATTCATAAAACCTAGCTGATACTAGTAAATTAACGATTTGAGAAGTTTAAAAAGAAAGATAAAACCCATCGGGACTTAATGTATTTAATCTTTAATGGACTTAAAAAGTTCTATATCTACTAGTCTTTTATATCTTATTTCTTCTCACACAACCAAATTTAAACCCTTCCCCACTTCACCAGATGGATTCTCCATAAAATAGTCAAGTGATAGATAATGGTAATCGAAAAACTTGATACGGTATTGTCGGGAGATAATTAAATACCTTAACGTCCATAGTGAGCCAGTAGGCTATGATACATCGATTTAAATTCGCGAATGTAATCGAGGATCTCAAATCTCACCTTCTTTAGCTAAAATAGAACTAAAATAATTTGGTGCTCATGCTGCTCGTTGCAGACGTGTAGAGCACCACATACATAATATATAATAACACGATGTAATTAAAATAGGTATAATAGCAAGAGAATGAGCACTATATAATTAAAGATATTCTCTCGGTATATTTTTAACGTTACAACTCAATCGAACCAAACTAACAAAGAAAACGAATATGAATTATATCAGTATCTTTTGAGCTAATGGATCCTATAACGATAAATTTAATAAATAAAAAAAAATCGCATATTATTGTGTAGCTGCTCTGTGAGAGATAGAGAACAATCCGAATATCTATCACAAGATGATTCCGCAATATAAAAGAAACCGTACCCAACCGTGCCTATCATAAAGCGAATGATCTACATATAATTAAATTCTACCTGAGTTCGTTTTTTGGTAAGGGCTCTGCGCTGTAATTTAAAATATGACTTAAGCGAAGAGAAGCGTTTAAAAATTTCAGTGGCTATTTTAGCTGTACATGCAATTAGCCATTTATAAAATCATGATTAAACAAAATGTTCGTTGCATCATGATGGCTCAAGTATACAAACAGAATCTAATTGTAAGTTACATACCACAAGACAAATTTCCAATATAGTTCCTACATCTTCAATGATATCGGTAAATTTGATGACTTAATAAGCAACGTATTTATCATGATGTTAAAGTCTACCTAAAAGTTAATGGAAATAAAATGAATTCCTTTTCTACTGATTAAAAACACTATCAATTATATCATTATAAAGATGAAAATTAAAAAGTAATCATCTTAATAATTTGGGTAAAGGACATTACTAATAACCTCTTAAAATTTAAAGGCACACATACGTAATAATAATGCTCATCTTGCAGAAATAAAAATTTGAAATGAATCTATAGACTGAATGATAAATCACAACATAATATTGTAACAAGCAACTTATATTTATTAAATATGGAATTTACTAGATTTCTACAATATTGTATTACATAGTTTGTTAGATATTCAATAGCGTAAAAAGTAAGTAAATAAAAACAGAAATCTTTTTTGGAGATGGGGTGAATATAATTAACGGTACAACCGTTATTCGGGCCATAATCAATAGATTAAAATTATCTACAACATCATCAAATTCCAAAACCCAACTACCAATTATAAAATTCAAATAGCTATTGCTTACTATTCCACAAAAAAAATGTAACGAAATCGATAAGTAATACAATAAAAAAAGCAGAGAAATGCCCGTTAAGGGAGAGATGACAGTGTGTACAAGTGTTTTCGAGGAGGCAACCTATAGATGGAGATACATAGAACACCCAATGCATACCCTCAATCCTTGCGGGAGGCCGGCTGTGTATCCAGTTTGTAAATAATATAGATTTTTTGAGTTACCCGACCTTAAATATATAGGAAAGTGGGCAGTGTCAAAGTAAGTAACTAAGATATTCAATGGCAGGGTGTGCCTGCGCCCAACGATGAAGGGATGGTTATATTACATACTATTAACAATAGATCACTCCAAATAATCAAATGAACGCATAACTATATCCTTAAAATTTGCAGTATCGAAATCGACTTATCTGATTGTCGAAGTTTTGAGTCGATCTGTCTTACGTGTTGGGAGGCTGGTGGCTTATCCCATTTGACTGGCATCTACATCCGCTGCGTGGTCCTGCCTAATCGTGACAGGTCTCTCTCGTCGGTCTTTGAGTTATAAAAGAGAATCTCGCACTGAAGATAAGTGTAAAAAAATTGGGGACTTACGTCCGCAGATTCATTAAGGACACCAATAATTAAAATATAAATTTTAAAACAAGTAATAAATTTAATGAAGTACTGTCCTAATTTGCTTCTTCTATCCTGTAACTACCGATAAATATTAATAAAATTAATAATCGTATATAAAATAACACTCGACCGATCCTAAAAATTTCTATATATAAATGACCAACCTATAATTCATAAACAAAGATTTACTCCATAACTCTTTTATAACAAACCACTCCACAAATTTAAATTAAATTTAAATTATTATACTTTTAAAATATAGTACAAATATGAGCTGTTTTGTTGTGTAGTTTATGAAAAAGAAAATTAATAACATATTTTTGGGTTTTAATTCTGATTTTTTCCTCTAACAGATAAAAAATCAAAAAAACTCTATTTATCTAGCACAAGTTCAACTAGTTTTTATTATGACCCCTCATTGATACAACCAACATCAAAGTTTAAATTTTCACCACCACCCAAATACATCTACCTATTATATGTCGTGCGGAGGGGGAGGGGGATAAACGCTCATCTTATCACCTGTGTGCCTCCATATGGGGGGGGAACGGGGGGGGACTATATATGTCCATTATTCATAAACTGTAAATTACTCTCTCCAATTAGGGACATCACGTGTTACAAGAGTATTCTAAAGTACTCTTTACAACTAACCCATAAATAGTCCATACAACTGCTCACCACAGATCTCTGATAGACACACGTTAGTCTTCAATAAACTATACACCACGATATATCTTTACGTAACATATCTAAAATACTTAATCCAATTATTGATATAATGTCCCCTACAAATAATAAATTTTACCCCTTGTTATTCCTTCTCTCCAAAACAATACCTTATAAAATAAAAACAAAAAAAAAATTCTATTATTCCAAACTCCTTTTAACACTATCATTAAGCCCTTGGTTACCTTTAAGACTCTACCTTTAGTATTAAACGTATACCAATCTAAGTCCAACATGCCTAAGGAAATCAAATTTATTTTTAAGTTAGGAAAAAACTTCACTTCTTGCAATTCTCTAACGACCTTATCATGCATTTTATTCTTATGGTTGCAATCCATTTCACTTCACAAGACACATTGTTTCATGTAAGAACATTCTCACCATCTACCATATTCAAGGTTTAAAATAATGATCTATTAAGGATTATATGTAGGTAGCTCCCAATCTAAGATCCCTTCACTTTTTATGTGTTGGCTAAAGCAACAAGTATGAATGTTGATGGAATATCTTCTTTTGTGACTAATGCAACGTCACTTTGGTTGTGTAAGGACCTCTTCTTTCTTTTTTATTTTGGATTTTGTCTTTCTACAATTCTTTTTGAAAATGCTATTCTTTGTGGAAGCACTTCAACTCCTTCATCTTTGAAGTTGATATTCAACCATTTTTCTTTTCCTCAAAGTATTTCCCTTGTTGCCTTACTCTAGCATATAATTGTTTTTCTATCCTTGAATCTTCAGTTCAACCTTTTAATTTAGCTCTTTAGCATTCAATGAAGTCCTCACATCACCCATTCATATTAAATCTTTACATATAAGAAAGTATCAAGAAGTGCTCTAGGAAATAACTATAAGTGCTTGGTCTTTATCATTGTTATGAAAATATACAAATGCAAACACACACTATCATTAACAAGTAATAAGATGATGAATCAAGCATCATTTCCACAAGCACTGTTGATCCAAACTTTGAATTTTAACTTTCTCGTACTTTTAATATTATCTAAATGGATAAAACACCAATTTATTTTCTAACTACTCATTGATTGGCTAAAACAAAATAACAATTTAAATTGAAACCATATCGAATTTTAAAGCTTCAAGTTCATCTAAATTAATACCAATTGAACTTATTATTCTTATTGATTGAAATTATTATCAAAGTTGGTACTGAAAAATTTCATATGCATTTTGTAATATCCAAGCCCATTAAAAACAAAATTTAGGCCCAAACTTTTTATTTCTTTAAGTCCATGTACTCTAGTACATATAGGTGTGTGGACAAGTAGGAGTTAAATAGAGAATTTGGTAGAACGTTTAGAAGTCATGGGAAAAAAAAAGGGGAGAGAAGAAAGAAACGAAATAAAGGGTAAATTGAATAAAGAGAAGGAGAAGTAAGAATTAAAAAAACAAAAGGGGAGGAAAGAGAATTTTAATGTAAAATCTTTTTTTTAGTTTATTTTAAAAATAAAATATTTATACTTAGCATAAAAAATTGTTGAAAAATTTGATGCATCAGGCAATTTTATTTTGGGTAGTTTAATAATTAAAAGTATAAATTATTTTAAATTTATAAATTTTAAATTAATAAATTTTGGGGTGAATTGATAGTTTAATTTATTAAAAATTTATTAAAAATTAGATTAAAATCTATGAAATTTTTGATAGGGAGGTAGAAATGCGAAGGTGCCAGAAAATTTTGATTGTCAAATGCCATAATAGTTTGCAAAGTTTTCAAGAAAAACATTATTAACTTCGTCAGCAAAGATATTGTTAGATATCGGTCCGTACAGCGCATTTTTACGTTGTTATTTTGGGTTGTAGAGCCCTGCAATCAAACGGCTGCAAATTTGAGGCGCGGTTGGCAGTGACGCTTTTGTCTTGTACCATGTCAAGGATCTAGTGCTTTTCATGATGAAAGAGAAACCAGTCCACCTGGGTTCAAGTGCATCCGAAAACGACAATGGCTGGCTAATATAAAACGATAAACTGTTTATCTCAAGAATATATTGTGGCTCGATATCTTGGCTCCGAAATTTTGTACAAGAATTCGTCCCAGTAAAATCTGCTATATAAGTAGAGAAGAGAGCCAACTATCTCCAAGTAGAAACATCGTCTGTCTCTCTTTCTGTCCATTAAAATTTTAATTAACAAAATAAATATTATTAATGTAAATTTTTTAAATAAATTATTATATTGTAAGAATATATTAAATAATAAAAATTAATATATTTTAATATAATATTTTTTTATTTAATTTTGCGAGAGATTTCTTGTTCGAATGTGTTTGATTAACTTCTCAAAAGGACCTAAGTAATAGAGTATATAGTACTAATCTTTATAAGTTTGAAGGACACTTCTTTTTTCATCTAATGTGGGGTTCCATTGTAAGTTGCTGTATGGATCTTACCACTTCATGTCAGCCTTGTTTACAGTTTCCTCTACAAAGATTCCTGCGAAGTCAGCTTAAGACTCTAGTGATCGCTTGGATTTCTTTGGTGGCTCTATTGGTGCATAGATTGCAACTGGCATAGTTGGCACTGCGGTTACTTTGAATTTTCTCGGTGGGCTTTGGCTTTGAGGCAATTTGGTAACGTTGCTTGCGGTCGGTGTCCTCTTACTTGGACTGGTTTGGTTTCTCCATTGAAGCTTTTTCTGGTCTTTGGGAGTTTGTCAAACTCTCTGCTGCTTCTGGCGTCATGCTCTGGTAAAATCTCTGAATCGCAAATTTAATTGATTTTGGTCAATTTTTCTTGTTAGTTCCCGTGATTGTTTTTGCCTTTTTTCTGAATCTCATCATTATTTTTCGGTGTTTAAAATCGCTGCTTGGAGAATTGGTATTGCAGAATATTGATAGTAATGACTGGGAATATGCAGAATGCAGAGATTGCTGTGGATACTTTGTCTACATGGTTAAGTGTCTTTTTCACCATTGCTACTAACATATTACTCCAATCAATACATTTTATTCTTTTTATGGCGTTGTTATCAAGCGCCTCCCCTAATGTTAGTACTAATTTTACTGTATTTAAAATTTTGTTGTAAGGCATGCTTACCTCTCCTGTTTGTTGGTTTGACCATGAGTTGATGAATTGAAAGTTAAAAAAACGTATTCTTAATTTATTTATTTTTTATAAATAAAGTTTTAATTTAATTACAAATTTTAATAATATAAAAATTTAAAATATTTACAAGTGATTTATATTACCATTATAACTTAAATAAAAATTATTGCGTTATAAAAATATTTAAATAATAAAAATTAAAATACTTTAATATTATTATTAATTATAAATATTTATACAATAAAATTATTTTTTTAATATAAATTATAAATTTTTATATGAAATTTTTATAAAATTTTTTATTTTAAAATAATTAATATATAATTTTAATAAAATATTATCTTATTTATTTTTAAAATATACCCAACACCCTCTCAAAAATTGAATAATAATAAGTAAATTTAAATTTTATTTATAAAAATAAATAAATAAATAATATATTTATTTTTTTAATTAATAAATTTATTGTCAAAACATATTTAAAGGGTATAAGCGTACATTTGTATAAAATTTGTTATAAAATAAAATTATTATAAATATTAAAGAATGTATATGATAAAATTCCTTTGATTATGTTATATATTAATTGTTAGCTACTCATTTTTGATTTATAATTTGTCAAAAATTATTAAAAATATTTTTTTATAAAATTTAAAATAAATAAAAAATAAAAAATATATAAAATAAATATTAAACAGTATTTAAAATATAATAAAAAAATTTAAAAATATATAATAAATAGTGTTTAAAATATATATAAAAAATTTAAAATATTTTTTAAAAATAACATTATTCAAAGGCGAAAACCGAAAATAAGATAACGGATGTTTCAATATCAGATGAAAACAAATTAATTTTGTGATTTCGTTGTTCCGCAAAACTCTTTTAGTGTGTGACGTGGAGAAGGGCAGGATAATTTTTTTATTGATTTGGGTAACTTGGCAGCATGAGCTTGAATGGGTGGGTGGGAGCCGATGATTCCCATCGCATTCTTTGCGGTAAAACCTCCCTTTTCCTTCACACCCGTGGTTTACCGATAGCTCAATTATTGAATCCAATATAATTACACGTCTAAATCAAAGGCCAAATGTCACAAAAATATTGTTTTCTGGCACACGTCAGGATTTGTAGAAAGACCAAACAACTCCAAATAGGAAAAAATTAAAAAGACCCTACAGTTTTCCGTATCATCTATGGTCACTGAATTGACTCATCATTCATTACTCGGAGTGGTCCCCGCCATCTTATTAGTTCTTTGTTTTTTTATAAGTTCGCCCGGGGAAGAAAATTTTGTCTTTAAAGCCATAAATTTGCGTAAACGTGTGACAATCGATCACATATATACGTCCCTCTGACATGCTCTGGACCGGACCCCAATTGGAAGGGTCCATATTGATGGCTGATGATGTGCCAATCTCAAAATTAACTTGTTCTATGCTTTATTTATTAAAAAATTACATGACTTATTTTTAAAATTTAATTACTTATGACCTTTTATTGGTTTTTTTAATATTTATAAATAAATATGTATACACACATACTTACTAATGCTATTCATAACCATTGAAATATCACTCCAATGATCAGGATATTATACGCACAATCTTCCTTATTTGTATCAAGCGGTCCAAAGCTATGGTGTCTAGTCTATCTCAATATGAACATCATTGTCACACTTATAATAACATATGTTTGTATGTGTGTGTTATCTCACACTTATGATGGTTTGTGGAGCCCTTTCTGAAATCTTCTTCCTAGATTGTAATTGATCTAAAGAATCTTAGATTGTAATTCCCTTTTTATACCAAAAAAAAGGGAAAATAAGGTTAAAGAAAAAAGAGTTAAAAGGAGAAGAAGAGTTGAAGAACTTGAAAATTTTTCTTTTAAAAGAATAAAAAATAAAAAAATTGTGATGAGGTGGGGGAAGATGGAGGTGGGTCACCAACATAAAAAAAGATTCTCCAATTTCTTCCTTTTTCTTATTTTGTTTGACATATTTATTCTAATCTTTCTAGAAGCTTTCTAAATATTCATAGAATAAATATTATGTAATGAAGTTAGGAGAATGCGTCTGACCAAACATATATTATATGCTCAAAAAAAGAAATTAACATGGCCGGCCGGCTTCAGTGACATACTGTGCTCTTTCTCGAATAATAATTAGTGGATGAGATAGGCAGGCAGGTTGGTTCGTTTCTGAAAATGACATATATTCATTTAACAATTGATACTGGGCACAGCATACGCGACGCATGAACAATGATGTGAAAAAATAACCACCTAATTATATATATATATATATATTGAAATAATAATCATTAATTGGTTTTGTAACCCATTGCTTTTCAAGCGCATGCAACCAAATTTAAGATGCACTAGCTTTCAGCTATCAAATCATAGGGAATATTTGTGCTCCATCAATGGCATCAAAGACAAGTTATTGTTCATTAATGTATGACCGCGATGTTATACGGTGCTTAATCTTTTTTCAAAACATTTTTGATTATATTTAAATGTGTGGATCGATAGATAGATGATAATTATTATTACTAAGCTATTGCAAATGCACAGTTACCATACATGCATGTATTATTATATTCAAAATATTTATTGTTTGCAATTTAAAATATTTTTTATAAATATTTAAAATAGAATTAAAACTTTAAAGCTTTAAAATTTTAAAGAATATTTTAAATTATAAGTAATAATATTTTTTGAATATATTAATTCATATTTATACTCTATTTTTAAAAAAAATTAAAATAATCTTATTTTATAATTTATTTATTAACGATCTTTGTTTTTAAATCATTCTTGTTAAATTATTTAATTTTGTCGTATCTAGACACGTATACCCATTTATTGTTCATTATTTTTAAAATATACACTCAAAAAACTCAATCACTCAAGTAAAAAAAAATTGCGACTAATCTCATACTCCTAATTGAAAAACTTTGGCAAATACCTTATAATTATAAATCAACGACTTCTCCATTTTCTCACCTATTTTACTTCATATTATAAAATCAATATTTGTATATATGAGTTTCATTGCACAAATTCATTGAGTTTGTGTTTTAAAATTAAATTATTTAAAAAAGTTGATCCCAAAAAATCAATCCTTGAACATAAAAAAATATTAAGAAAAAAAAATACATCGAGCACTCAAAATTCCAATGTCAAGCTCTTGATGATGAGACATCGAATGCCTTTGGGTGCTCAACATGGAGCACTTTATTTATTTTATTTTAAAATAATAATAATGATAATTATTATTAATATTATTTTGATGTGAATTTTTTTATATTATTATTTTTATATAATTGAAAATAAAAATATAGTTGTTATGTATGTTTAAAATCTAATCATAATTTATGAAATTACAATTATATATTTAACATAAAGCATAAATGTGTAAAATATGTAATCTTGATCGACTTTAAAAACAAAATATTATTTATTATAAAATACGACATTAGCACTCAATGCTATGCTAGACAGTTACATTGTAATTGAACACTTAAAAGGCACTGGAAATCTTAATATTGAGCACTCAATGGCACTGGATGTACTTCTCTTTTAATATTTTTCATTTTTCCAAATAATTTAATTCTTAGATACAAAGTCAACAAATCTATATAATAAAATTCAAATTTAATATATATAAATATTAATTTACGATATCAAGTAAAATAAATAAATAAAAATTACTGATTTGTAATTACAAGATATTTGCTAAAATTTTTTAGTTGAGAAAATAAGATTGGCTGCAATTTTTTTTTAATTTAAGTGATTGAGTTTTGAATTTTTTTTAAATAATGAATAATAAACGAGTCATGTGAAAAAATATATAAATATAAAAATAAATAAATAAATCAAATTAATAAACAAAATATAAAATCAGATAGTTTTGAAAATTTTTCCATAACTAAATTCTAATTATATTTCTATACAACAATAATTTAAAGGGTGGAGAATCATCAATAGCTAGTGGTGGAAGACAAGGATTGACGTGACATTTCTATCTTTTCACTAAAATTAGTGTAAATTATTTTGAATAAAGTTATATATCCTTTATTTAACAACTTTATTATTAAACTAAATATATATTTTTTTTAAATTTAGTATATATTTTTATTCACTTTTATTACTTACTTACGATAATATGTTATTTTAATAGTATTTAAAAAAATTTAATAAAAAAATAATTTATAAATAAATAAACGAAGTTAGTTGAGCCGATCTTCTAGAATCTCTACGTAGGCGATTTTTTTAATTAATCGATTAATAAGCTAGATAATTAATCTATTAGGCAATAATAGAAAGTTAGTGATTGGGCAGTCATGAGATGGACGTTGATAAATTTGCAAGAGAAGAGCCTTTATTTTGTCTTATTTACATGAATGGCCCCAAACCCCTCTTACTTTTCGGTCCTTCATTCTTTGTATAGTGCAAGGCTAATTGCCAATTCTTTTCTCTTTTCTTTTCAAGAAAAATCCCAAACGTAATATTGTATTTAAAATCAATCTCTTATACTATTAATAAACAAGAAATGTTATGGTATACTGTCGTTATAGTGTAACCGTTGGATTGTGTTTTTCTTTTTTAAATGTCATCTAACAGCTCACATGAAAGTAGATAGATGATGTGGACTCTTTAAAAAATTCTCCTACTCTATACCATTGCTTTACCTTCAGCAAACTTAAATAATACAAATAATTATCAACTTGTACAGTATATTTTTAAAAAATATATATGTTTAGCTTTGTAAAGTGAAATAAAGATTATGAAACAATCTGAATTTATTTTGCTTGTGTTTGTGTTTGTTCAAAAATGAGTTTCACAAGAATCTAAAAGTGTTACTCCATAAACGAAAGTCAAAGCACCTAAATATTATATTCCATTGTGATACTCAAATATATGCGGTTCATACACATTCATATGTTTTATTTTACTAATAGATAGATAATATTTTGTTTTTAGAAGAATCTGATAGTAATTTTTGGGAGATAATTTCAAAAGTGGAATTTTATTACATACATCTCTTAAAGTTTGTGGTAATTTTACTTAGGAAAAGTTTTATAAAACGACAAATTTACCTTCCCTAACCATAAATTAATTACTAAAAACACAAATGTACTTTCAATTTATGTATTTTTTATAAGTAAAGTAAAAAACTTGATTTATTTATATTATTTATATTAGGTATTAATTTTTAATAATATAATTTTTTATAAAAAAAAAGGTTTCGACAAAATTATAGTATATCAAATTATTCTAATTTAATTACCATTATACCCCGAAACCACCCTCGGAAACGAAATTACAGTGAATTTATTTATTTTCTTTGTGTTCTGTTGTCTGTGTACATATTAAAAATATAAAGAATTTTTAAAATTTAACCCATATGTGTGCATACTTAAATTTAAGTCAAATTAATTTAGTTTTATACAAAATAATACAAAAAGAAACGATGTTATGTAAATAGCATATAATAAGATCATGGCATTTATGAATCGTGGACATGGAATTTATGCATAACAGTCATACTAAATTGGGGATTGACATCAATGAATTTGTTTTTTTTGGTTAGGAAATGAAAAAAAAATTTAAGGAAGGGGAGAAGGAGCAAGCAAGTATGAATCCAACGACTTGAAAAGTAGAGCTACCTACCAAATCCAGCACTAACTTAATTGCAACCACTCGTCTTCCTCACCAACTCGGTCAAATATCCTTTGTCATATAATAATAACAAATCAAACAGTAATAAAATAAAATAATACAGACAACAAAGGGGCCCCGAGTCAATTGCTTCCTCTACTTCCTCTCTGTCACACACATTTATATTCTCTTTTTATTAAATTCCCTTCTTCGTCCTCCAATCACCAAGAAAGAAGAGGAAGCTCCTCAATTCGTTGCTCATTCTCTCTAAAAACAGAAAACAGAAAACAAAAGCAGCAAAATGGGCAGATCTCCATGTTGTGAAAAAGAACACACCAACAAAGGTGCATGGACTAAAGAAGAAGACGAGCGTCTAATCAATTACATCAAACTTCATGGCGAGGGTTGTTGGAGATCTCTCCCCAAAGCTGCTGGTACATATTATTCATTCATTCAATTTTTGATTTTGCTTTTGTGTTGAGAAAAACATATTTATTTTATTTTATTATTAGGTTTGCTGAGATGTGGGAAGAGTTGTAGACTTAGATGGATAAACTATCTCAGGCCTGATCTCAAAAGAGGAAACTTCGCTGAAGAAGAAGACGAACTCATCATAAATCTTCATAGTCTGCTTGGAAACAAGTATGTTGCTTATTTTTATTAATCGACCTCAACATATATTTGCCAAGTCGTTTTCAAGAACATGTTATTAAATATTTTGTCCTAGCAAATTAAGTATTTTACCCGAACAATCAATTTTCAGATGGTCTCTTATTGCTGCACGCTTGCCTGGAAGAACTGATAATGAGATCAAGAATTATTGGAACACTCACATCAAAAGAAAACTTTATAGCAGGGGAATCGACCCACAAACTCACCGTCCACTTAATTCTGCCACGGCCACCGCCACCAACAATCCAAGGAATAACAGCAACACCAAGAATAGTATCACTACCACAACCAGCAGCAACAATAACTTTCGGATAAATGTTCAAAATTCATTGCCGCCCAAGTCTATGGGCAGATGTGGAAAAGATAATAATGGTACACATATAAGGGTTGGAAGTGATCACCCAGCTGAAGATTCAAACAGTAGTAGTGGTATAACAACAGAAGAATTTTGCTCCGAACTTAATCTTGAGCTCTCCATTGGGCTTCCATGGCAGCGGCCTCGGATTTCTTACATCAACCCGAATGAATCATCAAGAAATCAGAAACCAGCTGAGAGTTCTTATAAGTTTTTTGGGGCAAACACTAGTAGTTTTCAGACAGTGTGTTTATGTTGCAATCTAGGGTTTCAAAATAGCCAGCCGGGAGCATGTAGCTGCAAATCCATGTCAACGATAATAACAGCTGATAATCTCTACAGATACTGCAGCCCAGCAGCAGCTTTGGATTCTTGAAACTTGGTGAGGTAGAGCTAGCTAGTTAATTTTCTCAGGAATTTACGGATCACATGAAAATTCTGTGGCTGACAACAAAAGAACAAATTAGTTGTAAGATTCCAAGAGTTTTTAGATAATTTCAGAATGCTTTCAGATTTTTATATATTTTATTTTTATATTTATAAATTCTATGGCATTGTAAATTTATATATATATATATATGTGGTTTTTGGCTTTCACATATGTTCCTTTTGTGCCAATTTAATTCACTGATCCATATAAGATGCCCAGACTATACACACCCCACCCCACACACACACTTCAATTACTTCAATTACTGGCAGCCTTATGCATAAACTTAAATAATTGCTGTGTCTAGAATCCATAATATTCAACATCCTGATACATCTTGTTCAAAATTTTAAATTATATTATTATCGCTTATTTGGTAATATTATTGTTTATTTTTAAAAATACTGTTATTTAATTTTTGTTAATTTTAGTGAGCAAAATTGATTTTAAAAAACATTTTTATAGGATCTAATAATATAAGCAATCAAATCTGATAGTGATGCAAAAGATTTAATAGGTAAATAGATGGAAGTTGATAATGTATCTTTTCCTTTTAAAATTCATGAAAAGTGAGAGGAAAGGCAAATAATTGACACTTCTTACGAGTCCTCCTATACATAAATCTCACAAAAATTTTCCAACTTTGAAAATTAAATTTCAGGCTTTTGAAGAGGAAGAGTCAAGAGATCATATTACATGTAAATACAACTTAGCTGCTAATATTTTTAACAAAAAAAATATCAATTTGTTTAATTAAGCTAATATTAGAATACTAAATTAGAAATACTAGTAACTAGAGACACAGAAACACCATTCTGGATAAATTAATTAATTAAGGAGGTGGCATGGCAATCTTCATTGTTTGTGTTAACCTGTATCTAAATTTTAATAGAATTTTGGTTCGTAAGGTGGGCTACGTCAGCAACCCAGTTAGCTCTGTTTCTTCTCACAGTTCCTGGTCTTCTACATTTTTGTTTTGGAAAATTTTCAAGAATAACCAAGTTCATAATTTATTTTATCGAACTTATCGTCTTCATAATTTATTTAACAAACAAATTATATATATATATATATATATATAAAATTGAACAAAAATGCCCCCATAACTAAAACATAAACAAAATTTCTTTTTCTTTTTCTTTCTTCTTTTTTTCCTTTCTAATTTAGTTTGCATTGTTATTGAAAGTGCCTTCGTTTTTCGGCGATGGCACAAGTTGTAGATTGGCAATAGCAAGCGCAGCATTGACAACATAACTAAGGTGAGGTTACATTTTACTTGCTATATGTAGATTTAAGTTGACAACATAACTAAGTGTTGTTGCATATTTTCGAGTTGTTGATTTGCAATTCATTTGGGTTGTTTTGGTTTTGATGGCCCAAGATTGCAATTGGAAATTGTTTGAGTTTTGCCAGAAGAGTGTTGGGTGTCGTCGAAAAATGGTTGGAAAAACATAAACAAATAATTGTTGGGTATTTCTAAAAGTAGAAATTTCCTCTTGAATACTAAGGTGCGATAATTTTGCACTTTTGATTACACACATATTGTTATCGAAAGGTGTCCGTCCTAAGAGTACGTATTTTACCATGATTTTAGATATCTGAGTACCTATTTATCATGGTTTGAAAGTTTTAGTAAAATTTTTTATTTTAAAAATACTTGGATTTAATTTAAAACAATGGACAAACTCTAAACATCATTTTAGCTTCTTATCGTGATGAGTTTGCAATCCAGTCAAAGTGGTATTTGAGCAAGTTTTTATCGTGATTTGAAAAAAAAATTGGGTTTCTATTTGCCACGTTTTGAAAGTGTTAGCAAAATTTTGTAATTTTAAAACTATTTAGGGCTATTTTAATAAATAAGCAAGCTTCAAATTATAATAGAGTAGCACTTAAAAAGTGTTACTAAAGTAATCAATAGTACTATTTCTTTTTAAAAATGCCGTGGCAGTTTATGTTACTAAAAGAAAAACTATTTAGCAGCAGTCATGAAGTGCTACAAATTATAATTAGATAAAAGCTTCTCCATGATGCATTTTGCAGCACTTAGAAAATGTTATCAAACTATCTTTTGTAGCACAATAAAACTACTGCAAATGCATCATTTAAGTCTAATAGTTGTATTACATTGTTTGCTTTTTTTTAATGTTTGGCTGGTGCTTAGCAGCCAAACATGCTGCAGTGTGTTTAAGGTTCCCATTTCATTTGTTGGCCCATGCTCCACTTGACATTGAGAAACAAAAAATGCAAATAGCTCCCAATCTCATGCAAAGGCTCATGGGATTTAAATCAAATCAAATCAAATGAAATCAAATTTTGCGTACTTAATGAAAGAACAACCGCAGTCATTATACATTTACTCTTAATCCAATCCAATACACAAATGGCCACCACAACCACGCTCAATTTGTTGTCAATCCTCCTCAACTTCATAAGAATCGCAATGTTGAGGCGAAACCGAAGGAAAGAAAAAAACAAAACAAAACACCCGTGTTAACATTCAATCACCCAAATACTCAAAACAAAAACAACCCCTCTTCCCCCCCCCCAAAAAAAAGATTAAAAGATATGACAACTTTAATTAAATACCACCTCCAGAGCCAGAGGACTCAGCAACATCCTCTATTCTCAATGTCAACGCTACTTTTTCAACCATTTTACCGCTATCTGTTGATCCATCCACATCCACCACTCTGTTTAATCTTTTCAACCAAATATCATAATCAACTGGATATGGTGTTCCACACAGGCTATCCACATAATCAGCAAATGCCTTTAATAGAGCCGATACCTCGCCCAGATGCTGTTGTATTATCCTCTTTCCCCAGTTTGTCTCTCTCCATTGCAATGCCGATTCAATTGAATCCTGTTGCTCTGTCGTTCCTCCACTAACATAATATAAAAGATAAACCAGACTCTCTGCATCTGATGATGGACAAAGCTTACCATGCTGCAACGCATGAGACGAAGAGAACTGCAAATTTACCGCTGGGCTGTCTCGATCTTCCAAAACTGCACGCCCCCATGATATTGGCATGTATGAATGCTTGTTTCTTGTCCCATGTGTGTTGACTACACGTATTATGTTTTCTGGACATATATTACCGTGGTGGACATTGGCCAATGCTGCACTTTGTATAGCCGCTAGGCAGTCTCGGCAGCAATGTATTGCCTCTTCAGAGGACAAAGGACCCCCATGACCAACTATGAGAGAAAGTGGCTCTCCAACAGGAAATGTCACTAGGATTGGAGTTCCACACCATGGATGATCACAACGGCCCCCTGGGTTCTGTTTTCTGCAAGGACCAGAATGCAATATTTGACCTGAAGCAATTATTTCTGGCAAATATTTGCTTGAAACTCCCTGCTGCTTCAAGATGTTTAATACTTTTGTTTGCCTCTGTACTTGGTACCACAGACTCATATCTTCCCAAGATGGCTCCAGTCTCGATGGATGAGCACCCACATATAAAGTCAACAATTCAGTGGGATTATCTAGGGAGACAGCAGTATAGACAAAATGGTTTCCTCCTGACAAAGACTTCTGCATTTGGAAACTTTTTTGCCCCTGACTTTGATCCTCCAACACCAATATTTCACCTCGCTTGAGTTTTAAGCGTGATGCTCGCTTTCTGAAATTTGGATTGTCATTCTGGTCAACCTCAACAATCTCTTCCTGTTGACAGCTAACCTGTTGGAAAGGTACGAGTGCATTTTCATTCTCATTTAAGCGGCACTCTAACCTACGTTTCTGAAGACGGAGAATATGATCTGAGGCCAATGAGGCTATGGACTTTCTTGGTGGTCCATTCCACTGGGTAATGGAATAGAAGGTTGCCAAAATTACCTGTAGAGTTCCAAGATCTCCCCAATTTGCATTCCCCAGCTTGTTCCATATCTGGTCTACTGGAGAAACATTGATTTCAGCATGACATTTGATCCACTCAACCATGGATTGGTATGGGTTAGTTGAGTTGAATTCAAGTTTTCCAAGATCACCCCCAACTTTTACCACTCCACCAAATTTTGAATCAAAAACCAAAATAAAAACAGAATCGCTGCCAATGCTGCAAAACTTGCCCAAACTCCTAGATATAAGTACACGAATACCATAAAATAAGGCTTCACAAATGCTGACCGGAGATAATTTCAACTCATTTTCTGCCAATATATCTGGTCTGAATAAGACAAATTGCATCACTTGGTTCCAATTTACTTGCAGATTGCTCCCAGTTTTCGAAATCAAAGCTAAACCACAGAGCTCATCAAGCCTTCCCCTCAATATTGCCTTCTCTATTGTGTAAAACTTGGACCCAGGATGGCGAGGACAAGATAGAAAGAATGGCAAGGGTCCACTTTTATGCCAAAATGTATGCCACAGTCCATCCACTATGGTGTGGAGGAAGTCTTCGACTGCAAGAAACTCATCTTCTTTCAAGTTGTCAGATGCATAAGATGAGCATGGCATACGGTACAGTTGCTGAAATAAAACCCCCTCCAATGCTAAATCAAGATTGCACAGTTCATCCATCAGAAATGGAGGGCCAAAACACTGCTCTTCAGTAGTTGCATCTGCAAGAGACTTTTCCAGAAACCAATCCTCAAGACTGTGCGTGAATAATTCTCGGTCAACAAGTTTCCTTCCATAATCCTTTAGCAACTTGTACATTCTTCTGGAAGTAGGAATAAACTTGCTAGAGGCTGAAATGCCAGATATACTCTGGGCAGATGTAACTGCATCCATAGTTACAACATTAATGATCAGAAACATGCACTGAATAGAAATTAAAAGCATTAAGTAGAAAAAAAGATTATTTTATACAATGGAAACTTTACTGATGATGAAATACATCAAGGAATAACTGAAAACTATGATTACTGTGTTAAAACATAACAAAATGCAAGCCAACACAAAGTTGCAGGATAAATTGAACTATAGGAACTTGCTTCCTAAAAACTTGCTCTGCTTTTTCTTTTTTATTTTTTTATAGGAAAAGAAATTGCTAAGATCTTAGACATGCAAGTACATTGAGCACATTAAAGGTCATGCACTTTAAAGATCGGCCTTCCTTTATCTTATGTAGGAAAAAACATCCTCTTTTCTGCCTTAAATTCGATAATTTACTACTTTTGTTTCTTAACTGTTTCATCTTATGTCATTTTAACCTGTTCCCTCACAATTGTAATGCCTTAACTTTTAACAAAATGACTCTTTGGGAAAATTGGTTCTGCAGTGAAAATTTACAAGCTAAATTTAGGTCACCTCAAATTCATTAGTTTTACTCTTGTTTTATTTTCTTTCTTTTCCATTAGCTGAGAACCAGACAATCTAAATAGTGGTGTTTTCTTTTGCAGGCACCCAGACATTCTCCAATTGAGTCATAGGTCTGTTACATGTATCTTTGTCAGCTATTGCAGTTCTCAGAAGGGATGGTGTTATAACCCTTTGAACAAGCATTGTTCTACCTCAGGAGTCAACACTAGGTTGGCATTTACATTTTTATGCCTCTCAAGTACATGGTTTCTTCTCTTTCTGGAACATTTCACCTACAAAAATGGACATGATAACTGAAATAGCTAATAAAAATCACTGGCTAGGGAAGGCCATGCATATCACTATTTAAGTAGAAAAACATCTAAAGACTTGAGATCCTTTTCCAACTAGAAACAACGATCAAAGTAACCTATGTCTTAACTTTAGAAGTTGTCATACACAGCTCAAAGATAATGGTTTCCATCTAGCCAAAATTAATAGCTCTCCCATCTGCTCTACAATCAGTGTTCATGCTAAATTCCTAAAACAATGTACACTGGTGGTAGATTTCTTCCCATTAACTCCTCCAAGAGAGAAGCAAGAGAATTTCACTAGGATAATATCAAAAGATTTGTAGCATCCAAATTCCTTTCCTTTCTCATTATCACTTTCCAAGTTGAAACAACAATTATTAAAAGGATAGTAAGTTGGATGTTCACTCACCATGAAGAGAGTAAAACCAAATAAGATTTTCATCGCTGATTCAGATTTCAGCTGGCATTTTCCCCATTCTTAGTTCAAGAACCATTGCCGTATTCCACTGCAAATGAGAGAGGGAATACAACTAGGAAACATTTCTTTTTCTTTCTATTTGCGTATACTACAAGCATGTCATGTTAATTTATTTTGTTACTTTCTATTTCTATATTTTTCTCTAATCCAATCAATTTTCAATTTCTTCAAAAGAAAAGCGTTAGAAAGTGGTTAACTTATATGTCATAAATGAATTAAAATTTTGTTATGCACAGAAGCAATCAAGTGAAAAGACAATGATAGTACACAATAACATTAGAGAAAGCAATATGTACACACACACACACACACACACACATATAAAAGGAAGATTAGCCACTATTAAAAACCAGAATTAGATTTTCTGAAACTTTTATCCAAACTTTGGACAGGAATGCATCAAAATCATTTTGCAGCAAACCTGAGCCATATTACTGGTAATATTTTACATAATTCACATTTAGAAAATGATACAAAACATTGTTTAAGCAGACTGGTAATATTTTACATAATTCCCATTTAGAAAATGATACAAAACATTGTTTAAGCAGACTGGTAATATTTTACATAATTCCCATTTAGAAAATGACACAAAACATTGTTTAAGCAGAACACATAGTTAGCATTCAGATAACCAGCAATATGAAGCATTCAAACTTCCAAACAACCTCAACCGAGAGAAGGAAGAACATGTTTTGAGCAATAGATAGATGAAAAAATGAAAACGAAAAAAAATGAAGAACTGTAAAAAAGAGGGACAATTTGGATATAATTGGCCATCAAGAACCACAAAAATGCAACTTTTAGAAATTTTTCATCAAATTAGAAATCATTGTACACTTTTTTGACCATTCAATACATAGTTCTTATATTCTACATCCAGTCTCACTCTTTTTTCATCCCTATCGTTGTTATATTCTACGTCCAGTCTCACTCTCTTTTCACTTGCATAGTTCTGATATTCTTCATCCAATCTCACTCTTTTTTCACCCGAACCAAACAATAACAAAAAATGAACCACCACTCACATGAGACAACAATACATGGTCATTGACAAAGATTACAACATTTTTGTTTTACTTTGTAAATTAATGATACATATGATTAGGGGTAGCAATTCAAATTATCATATCATGTCAAATAGAGGTCAACCTAAACCCGACTCATTTAATAATCATGTTAAGAATTTAAAACTTTAACCTTATACAATTAATAAACTATTAAATGGATTATAATCATGTCATGCATTTAATATATATTTTTTTAGATATTACAATATATATATTTATAATATTCATAATACCATATACATAAATACTAATTAATTTTATTCTAAACATAACTAAATATTTTTAAAAACATAATAAATATAACTAAAATATTTTAAAAAATATAAAATAAAGTTATTAAATTATAAATAAATTAGTAGATTATAATTGGTTAAATAGTTAATCGTGTCATAAATGGATTCACTTGACAAAAATTTTAAACCTAAACTCGATACAATTGTTAATCGTATCATATCGTATTTAGCCATTTAATAATTGCATCATTTTATATCAATTTGAACTTATAAATTCATGTTGGGTTTGCGTCAATTAAGTAGATCGTGTCAAAAATTGTCACTCTTACGTATGAATAAGAAAATTGATATGAAGTTATATTAAATCCTAACAAACACTAAGACAATAATCAATATCAATAGATAATCATACAACACATTCAGCACAATATCAATATTGAAACACATCTCAAGGAAAAGTGCAAGTAAAATAAAATGCTGCAAATGCTATTTACTAATGAGATAGATCATCATCATAGCAATGGTAAGGGTGATTAATCTACAGTTAATACTAGATATTAGTAATTGCATCTATTAAGTAATGACATTCAGTTGACAAATGTGTTAAGACTCAATTTTTGACACGAATGTCATATTTAAGTCCGGCCCAAGTTAGAAGATCAGTTTGGATTTTACACAATGCTATTCTTCCCCACACATCAACCAATTATGTATATCAAAACTAACAGGAAAATTGACCGGGCACTGTCATGTAACTTACCAGGTTATTTGTATCAACAACTTTGCAGAAATATCAGTTGAGACACCAAAGTTAGCAAATGAGATGGGAAAGCAATACTCTAGTTAGAAAGGAAATGAGAGTAAAAAAAAGGATAACCAAGCACAGAATTCAAAATGTTAGTTGCCATTCTAACAAATTAGGGATACTGTAATAGAAACATTATATCAAAAACAGGTCAGCACATCTGTTTGAAATATGGTGCGAAAATTCAAGTCTTAATCTGAATTTGACAGTCATCCCCAACATGTAGAGAAAAAAAAATGCTTTGTCCATAGAAGGCCTACAATAGGATGTCAAAGAAATACAAACCAGAACCAGATTTCCTGAAGCTCCCATTTAAACTTTGCCCCCGAGATATATCCAAATCATTTTCCTGAGAACCTGTAACATTTTAATCATTACACATTCACATCACATTCAAAAGCAAGATTAAAAATGATGCTAAGGCAGAGCAGAAATTTAAGAATTAGCCAATCAAATTTCAGTAACTCCATAAATCAGAAAGACAAGTACACAGCAGAAAAAAGGAGTTTATCAGGATGTTTTTGGACTTTCTTTACAGAATATTTTTGTATAGTGGTAGACACATTTATTGGGCTGTTCTGCTGTCATGTGTACACACCTAGTCGGCCTAATTTTTTGATTCTTAATAATCATTTCAGTTTCACATAACAACAAAGAAAAGAGGAAAAAGAGATATGATTCAATGTGTTCCACAGCATCCAATACCAGAGGAACCAAAAGCATTGTTTTTGACACACCTAGCAGTTACAATGATAGCACTTTTATCAACTTGTAAATTTTCATTAACATCAAAAAGGTGTCCTTTCCTAGCTCCTACAGTATAGTCAAATCTATATCAAAAGTAAAATAATAAAGTAAATGAAAGTGGGGTGTAAATGGAGTGATACTTGGGAGGTAGTTGATTTACCTAGGGACAAGTAGACAGTAGGGTGTAAATGGAGTGATACTTGGGAGGTAGTTGATTTACCTAGGGACAAGTAGACAGTAGGGTGTAAATGGGCATTTACTGTCATACATAAGGCAGATGGTAGCATAGAAAGATGCAAGGCAAGGCTCATGGCAAAAGGATTCACACAAACTTATAGGATGGATTACGAGGAAAGATTTGCCCCGGTAGCCAAAACAAACTCAATCTGAGTCTTACTATCTTTGGCTGTGAATTCCATCTGGCCATTACACCAATTGGATGTTAAAAATGCATTCTTAAATGGAGACCTAGAGGAAGAAGTGTTTATGAGCCTACCACTTGCTTTTGAAAGAAAACATGGGAAAGATAAAGTTTGTAGATTAAAGAAGTCTTTATATGGCCTAAAATATACCCTAGAGCATGGTTTGAATGTTTTGGGATGATGTAAAAGTTCATGGTTACTATCAAAGTCAAGCAGATCAATAGTATGTTTTACAAACATTCAGCCGATGAAAAAATTGTTATCCTAATTGGCTATGTAGATGATATTATCTTAACAAGTGATGATAGCATTGGGTTGGTAAGATTGAAGAAGAAACCTGCTGATAATTTCAAGATCAAATACTTGGGTCCATGGAAG
Source organism: Xylocarpus granatum (assembly GCA_019650275.1). NCBI lineage: Eukaryota > Viridiplantae > Streptophyta > Magnoliopsida > Sapindales > Meliaceae > Xylocarpus > Xylocarpus granatum. Next base: position 8,848 of record BNST01000100.1, on the reverse strand, counting down.
TATTTTTTTGGGATGGAGTTTGCTAGATCAAAAGAGGGCATATTCGTTAGCAAACACAAATATGTACTTGATTTGCTTACTGAAACAAAGCTAGTCAGTTGCAAAGCTGATGAAACACCAGTTGAGCCCAACATGAAACTACAATCTGCCAAAGCCGAGAATGTGGTGAGCAGAGAACAATGTCAAGGGCTTGTTGAAAAGACTGATTTATTTGTCCTATACACATCCAGATATAGCCTTAGCAGTAAGTATGGTGAGTCAATTTATGCACTCACCAGGACCTGAACACTTTGAAGCTGCGTACAGAATTCTAAAGTACTTGAAAGGAACACCCAGAAGGGGATTTCAGTGCATCTACAGTGAAAATTTATGCTGATGCAAATTGGGCTGAAAGTGTTACTGGTAGAAGATCAACTTCTAGCTACTGTACCTAATTGGTGGAATCCTTGTCACGTAGCAAAGTAAGAAACAAATTGTCGTGGTGAGGAGCAATGCAGAAGCTGAACATAGAGATCAGTTATTCCCCGTTAGCAATAATCTACCTAATTTGTAGATTATTTATCATATATTAGCGAGCAGTTTCCATGTTACATTCTCTTCCATTCAGATGAGCGAATTCTACAAGTTTTAGGAAATAATCTGAAGTTGGGGAAAGCTCCTAATGTGATTTGGGGTTGTGGCACCTTCTCTGTTCTTTAGATCAGGGTTTACATATAGATTGAAGAAGTGAAATCCATTTTAAGCAGTTGGTGAGAGAGTTTCCATGGTTTTCGTGCATTTGTTCAAGGCATTTTAATTTCTAGTACGGCAGTAATTTTCTTATATGTAAAGATCATTGCACTTATTTGAGCTACTGATTTTGTGCCCTTGAAAGGTCAGAACGTTCTTTGGTTAGAATGTGACTCGAAACAGTCAAAAAGAAACATTAGTCCTCTTTAGCTTTCATCAAATACACGAAGAAGGAAATATGGCAATGGATTGTGGCTCCTTACCTAGGATCTGGTAATTTCTAACTAAGGGGAAGTGAAGTTTGTTTATTTTTCCTATTTGATATCCGTTTGACTGTACAGTACATGCGAATTCTACCTGCAAGGTTTTAACGGTGTGGTCATCTAAAGATTTGATCCCATTTTCACAGATATAATCATAGACAAAGGGCATAGTAGTAGTTCAACAACTGATCATTGAAAGTTTCTGACCACCAACCAAAACTCTAACCACCATTAATTTTAACATGGCTGCACACAAGCTTATAGTATATATAATATTAAATATAAACTAACGTGCAATTGATGTGGAATTAAAAATGTACAAATTAATGTCTGGTTCTGGTTTCTAATATTAAAAAATATGTTAACAAATAAATTGAAGAACGAAACAACAACATAGTAATAGTTAACTTTAATACAGGTAGTAAAACTGATCCGCAAAGCTACAAATCTTTCAATGAAACAGAATTCTAAATATCAACACCAACATAAGGTGATGTACTGTTTATAGAATAGAGATCCGAAGTCCATTGAAAAAAAAATCTTTTAACCAACCAAAAACAAAACAAAACAAAACAAAAATTCCAACAAAGAGAAGAAGAGCATTTCATCATATACTTACCTAATTTCATAGTAAAAACTTGAAGAGCCTGGATCTCGAACAGTGTTTAAAGTGGGAAAAACACGGAATGCCGGTATTTCACAGATCTTTGAACACAGCAAATCGAGCATTCTTCTTCAACCCAAAATGTGAAATGTGATTGTATGGCATTATTGAGATGACAAGTAAAATAAAAATGTGAGATAATAATCATGAAAAGGAAAAGTTAGAAATGTTCATTGGAGAATAGAACCGCAATAAAATGACAGGAGAAGCTATTAGATGAAAATCATTTTAAGACTGGGAAATAATATTAGAGAGCGGAAGCTTGTAGCAAAAATCAAACAAGACAGATTATTTTTAATGGGTTTTGAAGGAAATGCGTTGAAGGAAAAGAAAGGGACGGACAGAGGGAAGAGAGGTTTTGAAAGCAGTAACACGGGAAACAATGAAAATATCAAAATAGAAAAACGAAAACGATGGAAACTAAGAAGAGCAAAGAAAAGAAAACGAAAAAAAACAATAACAAAATTGAAAGGAAACGACGAGGGTCATGTTACTGTCCCCGCAGGTCCAAACGGCGGTTGCTCTTATTCATACTGACATCCATGTTTTTATTATATTTTCATTCCGGACTGGCACTGTTGTTTTTCTCGTTCACGCGCTCGCCACCAACCAAAGTTCAAACTCTGTTGCTTTGTTCGGTAATTTACTGTCAAATCAAACCTTGTTTATTAAAATTTGATTAAAAAAAATATATATATATATATTCATAATTTAAACTTTATATATATATATATATATATATATTAATCAGAATGGGTGTTGTTAATGTTTGGATATGAATTGTTTGTTTAATTTATTTTTTTTTATTTTGAATATTTAAAATATAATTAATTATTAAGTTGTTCTTTGTCAGGTTATCACTTCCTTTTTTTTATTATTTTTTTAAATTTTTATACCATGTGTTGGTGGTTATGGCCAATCACCATCCTCACTTTGTCTGCCACGCCATGAGACCAAACTCCAAACATCCAAAAACTTAAACTTATCCGCTTGTCTGTAGTGTTCGCACAACAACGTACATTCATTTAATAAATATATAGATGACATATATGTTTATAAAATTATTTTATAATATCAAATAAATAATTAAAATAAAATATTATTATTTTAATTTTAAAAAATTAAATAAAATATACACTAAAAGTTGGTTATGGAAAGTATAATTTTTTTTTAAAAAATAAATTATATTAAAAAAATTAAATAAAATAATTTTATTATATTAATATAAATAATATAAAAAATAATGTATTAATAATAAATAAAATATAAATAAAAATAAAATTTACATTTAAATGATATAATAAAAAATGTATATAATTTATTTTAATTTTTTTATTTATTATTAATAAATAATATTTTATTATTATTTAAATAATTTTATTATATTACTTGTATGCTGACATAATAACATGCTCTAATGGTTTCTTGGCTTTAAACATGGACTCTTCGTATGAATATTGATGCGCTTTACGGTACTAACATCCTAAACAGATTGTGTCTATTCTTATGAATATTGATGCGCTTTACCATACTAACATCCTAAACAGATTGTGTCTATTCTTACTTCAAGTTAGGGAAGTCCCTTCTGCATTGAATTTTTCATTATCATACTCAGCTTTGAGTAGCTAACATGACTCAACCGCATCTGCCATAAATCTGTCATCTCATTTCTCCTCATTTTTATCTACATATGCGATGTCCGCTAACATCACACAAATTGACTCTGGTTTTTGTCTATTCGTCACCGGCTCTTTTAAAATTTCAAGGTCACGATATGCCTTCACATCTTGTGGACCAAACAGAACAAACTGGCTTGACGATGTTAATTGTGCTATTGGAAGTAGATTCTTTTTACATACTTGGGACATGGTAAACATTTTGAAACAACACCTCATTAGCATTATATTAGGGAGAGACTACTGTATTGTTGATGTGAGCTATTGGTAACTTTAAATTATCGGTCGTCACTACCACTTTGCTCCCCTTGTACTCAGACAAATTCTGTAACTTTTCTTTATCACCTGTCATATGACTTCAGTAAGCCACGTCAACGATCCAATCATTTTTATAATGAATTTGTTCAAACATTGTTGTTGTGAGAGCTAATTCCTATTCCACGGTAAAGAGTGCCTCAGCATCCCATTTGTTTTCACTTTTGGAAGGAACAATATTGCTTTCCATGGATTTTTCTTCGACGAATAAAATTTTTCCGTGTGATCATTCTTTTTGCAATTATAGCACTTTCCTTCAAACTTTTTGCCATTGCCATGATACTTCAAAGGTCTCGCTCGCTCCTTTCGCTTTGATGACCTTTTGCCTTGTCCTCATTCCTTGTAAATCCACCAGTGGTTTACTGCTTAAAGTTCCATTTGCTTTTGCAGGCATAGAGTGCTTCCTCTTTACCCTTTAGCAAAACTTCTCCCATTTACTTTGCCATGACTTCTTGACCAGCAACTAAATTAAACTCAACAAGCGATGGTTGATTTTGCCATCTCTGTACTACAACAACAAAATCACTATATTTGGGTTTTAAACCACAGATAATTATTCTTTTCATCCTGATTTCTTTGATCGGAGCTTGTGGATCGAACTCAAAAATGTTCACAATCTATCAACTTCACTTCGTGGAAATATTAAGTAATTGTCATGCCCCATTATGCTATCGACAAAAGTTCGCTCTGTAGAAGATGAGAAAAGCATGGTGAACGTATCCCAAGCCACTTATGAAGTTTTAGTATCCTGATATGCTCTTAACATATCTTTTTCTGATCCTAGTCTTTAAAGAGAACATTGCTTTGCCTGCTTTTTATCTTCCACTTTCACAACGAACAATTTGTATCCTCTGCCTCCAGTTGCGTAACTTTGCTTTCGTTGACGGCCTTCCACAAATCTTGGCCTTGCATGTCGGACATCATACGTGTTGACCAAGTATTATAATTCAGGTAATTGAGTTTTTTTACTCCTTTAACTTGAAGATCACTCGTCTTGCCAGTGGAAATTAACAAATGATGCCCGCGGCCGTAGCTTTGACACAAGAAAGCATAAGACACAATATAATACATAGGAGAGAAGAAAAGTTCATTCAATAATAAACTTACTAAACAATACAAAATGAGTGCTACAACGAAGAATACAAGAGAATACCACGTTACACGAATTCATATTACTAATAAAACTTGTAAAACAATTTAACAATATCATATTTATTATCTTAATTCAGAAGAATCAGAACTTGGCTAATATGCAATTTATGTATCTTACGTCTTTAAATGTAAAATAAAAAATTTAAAATAAATAATATAAAATTTGAACGAATAATATAAAAATTTTTAAAAAATATAAAATTAAAATAATTAATTTAAAATAAATAAAAAATTAAATATAAATATAAATATAAATTTTAAAATAATTAGAATAAGAATGAAAAGAATTGAATCCATCATTCGCTTAATGTATTGCAGTCGAAGTTCAAGGCACCAAGTAAAACAATATGATGACAATTCCTGGTTATTATTTAAATACGGTTACTTTTAATCTTTGACAGTCACGCGGAAGGGACTCATAATAATAAATGGCTGACATGTCCCCATTTCTGAATTTGTGGAGTTGGCACGCCACGCGCTGCTTCTATACTCCTAAAAAGCTAATACAAACAAATTAACTAATTAATTATTATTAAGTTAACAACCATTCATTTAGAACAGCATACAGTAAACACAACTAATTTAATGGGTTTGCTTTAATAGTAATATGATTTTTTTTTAATTTTAACGGTAAAATTACGTACATATATTTTTTTTATTTATAATTTTTTTTACACTTGTATTTTACATTCTTATATAAATAAATTATATTAAAAACACAATAATAATAAGACAAATTAGAATTTATTAAATTTTTTTAATTTTATTTTTAAACTTAAAATTTGACGTGGAAAATTTGTGATCTAAATGATTAAAATTATAATTTCAAATTTTGATTTAAGCGTTTTTTTTTGTTTATATTAAAATTGAAATTGAAATTATTAGGTTTAGGAACATTTGCAACAGTATTCCTCCCCAAGCATGACCACGATATATAAATGAATGGCATTCTCTTCGAAGACCGCCAGTTTAAAAAAGAAAAAAAAAGGAGCATTTTGTTATGAATGGTTATGGTCTAATGCAATGAACACATGGTGGCCATGGCTTTCATCATATATTCTAATTCATAGTATGCTTGGCGATGAAGCAATTGTGAAATCAAGACCATCATTCTCTTAAAAAAGCCCACTCCCATTATTCTACATAATTGCATTCAACCTATTTATTAGATTATTGCCATAATTGATTTGCCTCCTACATGCTTCAATATGCGTAAATACATAAATATATTTTAGATTTATCACATTTTTAAAAAAAATGATTAAATCAACACATATTTTAATAATCAATATTAAATTTAATATATAATTTTTATATTTTTTAACAATTAAATCAATGTATCTAATGATATATATATATTTTTATATATTTTTTAGCAATTAGATTAATATATATTTTAATAATTGATATTAAATTTAATATGTGTCAGTATATACATAGTAATTTAGTGCATACGTGAGAGAATTTTTTCTTCTTCCATTTCAATGCAATTAACCCAATCATACTCACACACACTTCTTCCATTTCAAGTGAATTAATCCGATTACACACCCCCTCCCTTTGCAGTAGTCTCTCCTTTTAAACACAAAATTTTAAACAATTACTATTGGTTGCTAGGAAAAAGAATTTACCATAAATTAGAGAATTGAGATTCCAAACCTCAAATCCTTGACACCAGGAGGCAAGACAGCATGGGTATCGATTAATTCGTCTATTAGAAAGTGGACTGGAAAAGGAAAGGATAATTAAATGTCATAAAAAAAAAGTTCGTAGTAACGAGTTTAACGCATATTAATCAATAGCTCATATTTATATCAATACGAATTAGAATTGAACAATTAAAAACTTTTACTCATATGATATGTATAATTAGAATAAGGTTTGATAAATTATTATTTTATTATGATTTTGGGTTATAATATATTACTACATGTTAATCATAGTTGTTAAATTTTTAAATAATTTGAAACTCAAAACATTCAGAATAAGTTTATAATTATTTTACAATGAACTTACATGATCATACCAATAACTAAAATGATGAGAAATATCTGAGTAAAATAAATATATTATCAATAAAAAAACTAATACTTTCAAGATAATTTATTGGTTTGAAATAACTATATATAAATATTATATATATATATATATATTATTCTTTAAAATATTTAAAAAAAATTTATTATTTCATATTATTATATAATTAATATAAATTATAAGGTCTAATTGATAATGTAGACTATTAAAAGATGTAAATGCAAATATGTAATTATTGAATAATTACATTTAAGTTATTAAAGTTATACTTAATTATATTTACTTAATGGTTAAATAAATATTTTGTATTTAAATACATAGATCAAATTATATATAAAATAATGATTATTAAATAATTATCATTTTATTCATAGTACATATTTATTCATTAATTAAATTTAATGGTAATGTAATCCGTGGTTAGCCCTTAGTTTTATTTCTGTGCCTGGGCTAATTCAGAGCGGAAGCTATTCTTGTCCCAGCAGAAGAAGTCCAGCATGGATTTGAAACATCTAGGCGCCTCAGGATTTATTGGGTATTTATGCTTGCCTCTTAAAAATTAAAATTTCTTCTTGTAATACAAACGAGTTGGAAAACCTATAAACACAACAAAAATCCAACCAAAATAAATTCGTGAAAAGCAAGAAGTGACTGCATTTGTTTCATGGCAAGGGAGCAATGAAAATCAACGATGCCTCAACTCAGACATGTTGTATGTATATTCAAAAATAGAAAAAAAGAATTAAATTTAATTCTTTTTTATTGATTTAAGATTAGTGAATCCTATACCAGAAGTTGGAAACCAATTTAGAGGTGGTCGTATGTCAATTTAGTTGAATGTTGTTTATTTCTCGAGTGAATTTGAAACATGGGGAGAATGAATAAGCAAAGAAGACAATGATGTTGTTAATCGTGTTCCAAATAAAATTAATTTTTATTGATAGAATATAATTAAAAAAATTATATTTTCTCAATTAATTTTACTGTAAGAATATGATTGTTTAGTTATATTCTCTCGATGGATTTAATTGTGATAATTAGTTATAAAATTTATCTTCTCTCGATAAAATTCATCGAGAAATTTAATTATAAAATTTATTTTTTCTCAATAATATACATTATTTTGCTCACTCGTTTTATAATAATGTTCAATTTTTTCACCTCTTAAATGTTTGATTGTTTTTATTGCTTCTAATATTAGCGTAGGTGGACATGCTAAAAAGTTAATGTTTGTAAATAAAAATCCCGAGGCTAATGCTATTGGGTAGACCATTAACACACCCAAGTAGTCTGAGAGAGTTTCCTCCATCGAACTTGGGGCTGCTTGATCTAATAAAGAAAGTGGCAAAATATGTGAACTCAAAAATGGGTTTTTTTTCATCAGTCTCTAATATAATTCTTCATGACTTGTTTTCATGTACTTGAATTTATAGACAACGTACTGTCTATTTAGATGTTCAACATTAAGCAAACATTGTAGATAAACAAAACAGAGTTGGAACAACTGAGGTGTGAAGTACAAGAAGCACCACGAATCTCGAAAAATAAGAGTAGTTTCACCTTTCTATATGGCAAGATATGGCGTGAGTGCTGGGTTGAAGTCTGATATGAATTAGCAACAAGATGTTAGTAGAAGTCTTGAGGTGAAAGAAACACAATTTGCAATATGATATGAATGTTATCTTTTAGATAATGAATGAAGATTCAAAAGAAATTTGAAAATCATCAATGTTTAAGGCAGTTATCTAGAATTAAAATTTGTAATAATCTTTAATGAATGCCTCATCTTTTTCTTGCTGTTATATTTGTTTTTTTAGCCTAGATGCTCTTCATCGGGTAAGCAGAGAAGGTCAAGGCTTCCTTCCTCATTGACGTACTAGGAGACATTGCCAAATATTCCTTTAGTAATCGAAGACAGATTGGGAGGCCATCAAAGCCAAGATCACCATCCTCTTCCGTTAGGAGATCAACCCTGTGCTATTGCATCTAAATTAGGCAGACACTTAAGACTA
>BNST01000099.1:0-18109 GCA_019650275.1 Xylocarpus granatum | reverse complement strand
ATTATACATTCTACCCCGTTTCTTTTTGAAATCAATATTAGGGTGATGTTCTTCAACTCTCTTCAACGCATTGCCTGTCAGAGATTTTATTCAAGGATCAAGCGTCCCCACTAGGTTCTACTCATCCGATTAGTATGGTGAAACTATTGCTGCATCTTAATTTCTTTGATTTTCTACTCAATGTTCTTCTTGAAAAAACTGAAATGGGAGAAATTTTCCATGCCCTTCAATTGTTTAGCTAATTCAGAATTTCAACTTTATTCACAAGACCTTACAAGATCAAGTCGTGTTCGGTTGTACTCAACGTTGCTCACTCATTTCTCATGCACTATGACAACTTTCCTTCTCAGTGAATTTGATTCATTGGCTTAACACATAGTTATTTGTTTAACTAATTAGTCAAGAGAAATGAACATACCCGGCTATGAGTACGTTGAGCATGACAGTTGCTCCAACCGCCATTCCCGCCAACTCTCCCACCTGTGCAATTTCAGATTCACATACAAACTTCTCGTTAGAAGATTGTATGCATCCACCCTTGTTTTTCATGTTTCTGTGTATTTGATTTGGAGAATTTGTCAATCATACATTAGATGTAATCATATATTCAATTTTTTAAGTTATCTGTTGATTATTTTAATTTTTTTATTTGTATTTTTAATATTTTATTTTAATTATTAAAATACATTAATTTAATAATTAAAAATTTAATGGCTCCAAATCATGGTATTGTTTTTAATTCGTTCTGACACTGAATCACCTTATGTTAGATTCAGTAGATGTGGACAAGTCGTATTTAAGTTTTCATTAATGTCACTGTTGTTTTGCATCATTAATTAATTGTTTCACATTGGAAATGGAAAATTGCAGAAGGATGGCAACTTTCTTCATGTACACTCTTGTCTCTTTGGGTTTGCAAATTATTAAATTATTCAAAAATTAGATTTTTTCATAGAAAAAACTTAAACAAGGAGAAATCTTGGTATAAGTTCCTAAATTTGTATTCTCTATACACTATCATTAGAGGATAATTAAGAAAAATTAAACACAACAGTAAGATGTAAACATATTCAAGATATTTTGTGTTCATATTAATTGAAGTTATGATTATGTTAAGGCATGTTTATTTAAGTTGTTTCATGCTCACAGTAGCATCATCCTAGTTATAAAGTGTAATGAGTTTTTAAATAAATTAACAAAGGACAAACGCCCTTTTCTAACAGTGAATTCTCTCGTATGCAAAGTGGGATTCTTCTTGTTTTTTGGCTGAATTTGAAGAAAAAATTTGTTGAATGGTTATGAAATGAAAGGAAGCTTACAGCTCTGGTGTCGGTGGCAACAGCAGTGACAACAAACATGAGGTTGAAACTAATAATGAATTCCAAAGCAAAAGCTTTTCCATATCCTCCTGAAGGAACTGTAACTCCTCCTCCCATTGTCGGATGAAATAATCCTTTCAATGCAAATGCTGCACATATGGATGCCATTATTTGTGCTGCTATATAAGCTGGTACCTGCCAAAACAAAACAAAATATGAGTATGTAGCCAAGCTAGGGTTGTTTGTATAATATGAGTATGTAATTTTTATATTATGTGCACGTGTTTCCATGGAAAGTGTTTCAAAGCAGCAAAGGCAACGGTGACAGCAGGATTGAGATGGGCGCCGGAGATGTGGCCGGTCGATAAGATGACGATCATGACAGCCAGGCCGGTCGAGGTGGCGAGGCCAATTAGGGTTTCTGAGCCTTGTGTTTTTTGGTTCACAATGGCTGTGGCTGTCCCAGCAAATATCAGTATCAGAGTGCCTATAAATTCTGCACCCACCTGAATTTTGAATTAAAAAAACCAATAAAAAGAGTTATTTTAAACTTATATGACGGATCTTTTGCTTATCTGTACTTATTTTAAAAGTTGTTAGTTCTTACCTTCCTCGAAAGTGAGACAGGAGGAGGCGGCAATGAGCAAGAAACAGGAGGTAATATTCCATCTTCTACGCTGAAACATTTACAGTTTTTAAGAAGTGATTTTCTTCCATTTTTAACTCTTTCTCCTATGAAACCATCAAACAATGGAGCACCAGGAGTGCCTGGTGTTGCCGTTGCAGAAGAACCTGATGGAACTTCCTCATTCTCCATTGTTAATAACCAATATTAATGCAGTGTTTGTCTCTGTATATACTGGTATAGAAGTGAGGTTGAGTGTGTGGTTTTATAGTAGAGTTGACTTAGAGAATCCCAAACAGAAAAAAGAAAAAAGGAATGAAGAAAAACTGAAGTTAGTGGTTGGAACTGTAAGATGGGAAAAAGAAGGAAAGCTTAATTAGCTTTGGAAGTGGAAGGTGGGACATGGAAGGAAGTCTTCGTATTTAAAACAAATATTTTGTTAATAAGCTTTATACAAGAGACATGAATCATGTCTTACTCTCTTTGCCACTCAGTTCACTGATTCCATGTCTCCACACCATAACCAAGAGAAGAGTTTTAGCTACTCCACCCTATCATCAATTTATACTATTTCATGGATTATGTATAATCATCGAAATTGAATTAGGATTTTTTAATTAAATAGATAAGAAAATTTTATTTGATAGATTTAATAGTTATTGTATTATTTTTATCATTAATATTAATAATAAATTTTTATTTTTAATTAAAAAATTTTAATAAAATAATTTTATTTATTAATATATTTTACTAGAATCAGTTTCTTACGATTTTGATTTCCTACTCACATAATCTTATAATCATATTCAATAAATCAATTCTTGCAATTTTCATCTTTTCATACCTTAAAATATTGTAAAATTTAATTACATAATTCTTTTTTCTTCGTATTACAACGACCATTTTAATTTTTCATCTCTTCATATTCATAATCATAAGCCTTTAAAAATTTAATATTCATTGCTTTAAATTCAAACTATTTTAAAATCGAATCGAATTCGCAACATACAACATGGATAATGAACTTCTCCTAATATTTTTACATATTAAATTTAATTGCAACTGATATCTTAGAAATAAAAATTATTTGTTTATTAAATTATTAGGTACTTGAAGGCATTTTTTTAAAAGAACACGTATTAACAAAATCTTTTATGCATTCAATATTTACAATTAAATAAAATTTTTACACATATTTACATGTGACACACACAGTAAATTTGTCAATATAACATTATATATTTTGAATTTTTAATTCTAAATATGTGACCTTTCCTTCTATACATCACAATATTTATTTGACATTTAGTTATTTGCTTAATTAGGAAAGAATGGGTTTATGATGCATGTGAGAATTTGACAGAGTGAGGAGAAATAAAATTTTCAAAACTAGCTAGGTTTGCTTGTATTTACAAATCACCAAAAAGTGCTTATCAAAAGTGCTTAGCATGCCTATTCAAGAACCTTTGGGGAATCAATTTGCTTAAATACATTAAAGTATTTGCTTCCATATGCATGGTAATTAGAGACCGATTTCATCCCTTAAATAAAATAAAATAAAATTCGCTTTTGCTATGTTAATTAAATGGGCAATGATGATTTAAGGTGATCATGTATGAACTTACTTAAATTATCCACCTCTTTAAGTCATCTTAACAAGCTAGCTCCAATTGTTGTTGATAATTTATTAAAATAATTGGTCCCCATTGCATGGATGCATGTATAATAATATTATAGAGTGGTTTTATTATACAAAAGCACTTCTAAATCATCCTTAACAAGAGAGAAGAAAATGAATACTAACTTTACTTTCAAAAATGAACATTAAAATTTCATAGTTAATTTTGTTGGTATGATACCATGTGAAGGGCAATAAAAATGCACTAATGAATGGTCAAGAAACATCATCAAAATACAAGCTTTCACCTTTTTGATCTCCTGTTTTGTTAATTTGATTATAACCAATCATTGAAATTTGAATTTGCATCAAATTAACAAGCTAGACATGAACAATTTTAGAAGAAGTAAAAGAAAAAGGATTATCTGAGTTCTCCTATGAATATTTTTAATAAACAGATAAACTATTTTTAAATTGTATTCACAAAAAAGTAATTTAATATAAATTTAGAATCTAAAAAGTATATTGAAAAGTACTATGTACTCGGTATCCTTTTTTTTTCTCAGATTAATACCAATAAATAGTTATGCTCATATAACAATGTTAAGTGTTTTCATTATAATAAATTATTAATACAGTAATACACCCAATAAAATAAAATATATTATATGATTTCGATGGTATCAACTATATTGTAATTAATAATTTTGAAAGTAAGGGTTTAAAAAAATTTTATTTAACATTTTTCTCATGTGTAAATTAGATTTTATTTAATGAAATTTATCACATGAACTTAAATAATTATTAATTTTAATTTTTAATATTTATGAAAGTTTGAACTTGAGATTGTTAATTTAAATTGATTACAATGTTATGTTGAATTTTGTTGCTTTACTTAAAAGCTTAAATTTGAAGGTAAGAACACAAACAATTGTATTAATTATTAAATTATCAATTTATTAATTGATTGAATGCTTTTTATGGCTGAAATACCGAGAAGAAGAATCAAGGTAATGTGTGAACTATTTTTGATGAAATGGAACATCGAATCATAGGGGAACCCAGCGATAAAATTAAAGAAACCCCTAAAAAGATGAGTGGTCGAGGAAGAACATTAGTAGGTGGCATAAATTCTCTTTCCATTGAACAAGAGTTGCATGCTGTGTATCACATTCTTCTTCATCACTAGTCTGGTTCTTTATTTTTCTTTCTAGCTATTCTCTTCATTGGAGTGTCAAAATGTTGAATTATAACTAAATTACAGTCAAGTAAACTTTAGAGAATACAGTGCATCGATCGGTATTGCATGTATATACTTACAGGAGTGGGAAGAAGAAGACAACGACTAAAGAAATTTCTTATGTTATTTGTTGGCTTAATCTAAATTCTAAAGTCGTGGGGTCACACCTAAAGTTCCATTATGCAAATATGAATCGTTTGATCTTTGACTAACTGTTTATGCATTGCTTCAATCAGTCAACTTCGTATGGCACAAGTAGCTGCTGCTTGAAATTAAAGCCAAACAGTATGAAATATGGATGGTGAGACCAACATATAGCATGCCCATTGCTCAGCTTTTTCGCTAGGATGACATTTTATCAAGAAAAACATGTTCCTTGTTCCTTTTCCAAATTCGATCACTATCCAGATTGGACAATGGCAACCTAGTCGGTGCAACAATGGCTGCATGCTGTTGTCGTCCCAATTGTTATCATTTTCAGATGAAGAATTAATTTCTTTTGAGAGGTGAAAGAAGGCATCGATAATATAATAATGGCTTCCAATATTAGGCCGAAAAGGGTAATCAAATAGTGACATAAATGATAAGATTAATATCTCGATAAATGTAAGAATCAAGATACACAGACTTAGATATTGAGAAGAATTTTCAGTGTGTTTCTTCTTTTAATGTCAACAACGGCTAATGTTTATCTATTTGTAAAATTTGCGAAAGTATAAAAAGTTGGTCTAAACATATGGGATGATGGGTTGTCGTTCAAAATTCCTTTTACATCACTTCAGCAGGAGCCTAGCGTATAGAAAATCTCAAGTTATTATCAAAATTGATATGCATGCATTAAGACAACATTCCTCCACAAATACGAAAGAGAACGTACTGGTTCTGGCTTCTCCATGCCCCAAGTAATTATACTCAAGCTCCACCATGCATGTCCTTTCAAAAGAATGTTAAAGAAAGCTTTCTTTCACATCCTTTTAGGGTTTTCTTGTATTGTTGTTTATGTATGTAGATATGAATGTATGTACTCGTAAATATGCCCCAAGTAAGACTGTTGATTGATTATTAATGGTATGGGTCATTTTTGTTTGATCTAATTCCTTGAGTTCTGTTTGTCTTATGTTAAGGTTTTTGCTAATGGCAATGGTGCCCTAGTGATTCCACCCAAGTTCATCTTGATCAACACAAAGTGTTAAGATTATTCTAATTTAATCTTAATTAAAGTAGATAATAATTTCAATATTACTCATTAATCAAAACGATATGTGTTTATTCATCCAATACTTCAATAAATTACGTAATATTATATGAAATTATTAATATACATTTCACGTATTTTATATCATTTAATACAAAATTTAAAATAATTAATATTAAAAATTTAAAATATAAATATAAAAGTTAAAACGATAAATATACAACTTAAAATATAAATTTTTTAAAAAAATAAAATTTAAAAATTTAAAATTTTAATTATAAAATACATAAGATATATTGTAAATGATTGCATAGCATAAATAAACACATGATAATACTAGAGATAATTATTGAATTGGGCCGAGACACTCTGCCCATCTAGATTTTATTGTTGGGCTTCCTAATTGGGACCATTCGCGTTTGGTCAACGACTGGCTCAAGTTCAACTTTTAATACAAACACAATCCCAATATTTTCCAAATGTCCAACTTAACCTTCTTCATTATCCAGGATTTGAAATCACACACGCTCTACCTCACACTGTTCTCATATCTAAAAGTCCAAAATCTCGACATCTCATTATCTCTCGTCCGATGAAGACTCTGATTAGAAATTCTAGATACGATTATCATACACCTCGTCACACAGAATCATGTAAATTACATACAATGCAATACACCGGGGCGAGCTAGTGAGTCGTCGTCGATCTCTCACTTGCCAAGGCAGAGAGAGAGCGGCTGCAGCACAGCACAGCCGTGAAGAATTCCTTCTTCCTCCTTTTCTAGCCAAAGATTTCATGTAAGTTTTTATCCATCTTGCTGCAATCTGGTGTTTGTTTGTCAATTTTGTGAGGTCTTTTGTTTTGCATGTAGTAAGTGTCGTTTACTTGAGGAACTCTGAATTTAGCTGTTTTTTACCATGCGATTAGATTTCCTGTGCTCATTGGAGAGTTTTAAGAGTGAAGTGGCCTTTGTTTGTTGACTGGAGTCAGGGTTTTGTCCAATTTGTGAATTTGTGTTTGTTTTAAAATGGGTTTGCCGTGTTTCTGAGGAAGATGGGGAGGAGTTTAGTTTGAATCTTTGTGTGGAAATGAAGAAAGATTACTATAACAACTGTGACTTTTTTGATTTTAAGAAGATTAGTGATTTGTTGCTAACATTTAGTGTGTTATGGGGTGATTTTACCCTAAGTTGGTTTTGAGTTGGGCCATTTTTTGGTTTGAGTAAGGGGACTTTTGTCAATGCTCCCGAAAGCATCTATTTTCAATCTGCTTTAACCCGCATTTTTGACCCCGAAATATGCTTTTTTTTTCCATTTCGGGTAAATACTGAAAAATAAGGGCAAAAATGCATTTGATTATTGAGAGAACTATTAGGGGGGTGCTAAAGCAGTCCCAAACGCATCCTTAGTGCTGGGGATATGAGCTGTTTGCAAGCCAAGTGCTTTTTCTTTTTTACCATTGCACATGTTTTGTGATTTTCTGTTGTCATGCTGCTTGTCTTATAAGATTACTGTTCATTGATGTAGCATAAAGGTAAGTATCCCACAGGTTTATTTGATGGTCATTCCCTTGGAGATGAGGTATATGTCCTAATAACAGTGTGGTACTTGGCTGTCCCTTTCTTAACAAACTGCTGCTCATTGCACTTAATATCTAGTTCTAGTTTGCCTGCTACTGATTCTTCCTGCTTCAATAGTTAAATTCATTCCTTTATCAACCTTTATTGGCAGTGTTTGATCTAAGGCAGATGGACTACAGTTCTGAGGAAGAGTCTGATATTAGTGATTCTGAGATCAGTGAATACATAGATAAACCATATGAAGAGCTTAGGATTGGGAAGTACAAAGTACAAGTTAACGGCACATTAAGATGCCCCTTTTGTGCTGGGAAGAAGAAACAAGATTACAAGCACAAGGACTTGCTACAACATGCTTCAGGAGTGGGTAAAGGATCTGCTAATAGAAGTGCAAAACAAAAGGCGAACCACCTTGCCCTTGCTAGGTATCTAGAGACTGATCTTGCTGGTGAAGGGGATAAAACTCAAGGTCAAGTTTTACCACAGCCTGTCAATCAGACTCCGGAGCAAGAGGATCTCTATGTGTGGCCTTGGATGGGAATAATTGTCAACATTGTGATTGAGCTCAAGGATAAAGGTGCTTTTCTGGATGGTGAATACTGGCGGAAGAGGTTTGTTCGATTTAAACCTTTAGAGGTTCATACATTCTGGAATGAGCAGAATCCAACTGCACAGGCCATAGTGAAATTTAATAATGATTGGAATGGTTTCATGAATGCGACAGAATTTGAAAAGGCATTTGAAACTGACCATCACGGCAAAAGAGATTGGATTGCACGACAAGCACATTTAGGCACAAAAGTTTATGGCTGGTGTGCACGTGCTGGCGATAATGATTTTGAAGGGCTGCTAGGGGAGTATATTCGCAAGGCAGGAAGGTTAAGAACAATTTCTGACATTGTCCAAGAAGAAGCTGAGAGTAAAAATAATGTGGTTGCATGCCTTGCAAATAAAATTGATATGAAAAATGAAGATCTTATTGAACTACAGTGTAAGTACAATGAGAAGACCATGTCTCTAAGCCGGATGCTTGAGGAGAAAGACAGACTACACTCTGCTTTTGTTGAAGGTTCTGCTCCTTTTCTTTGCGCAGGCCCCAATTTTGGGGCTGAGCAAGTGGAATTTGCATAAATCATCATTAGTATGTTCCCTGGAATATTATGCAATTGTGGTATAATTGGGCCCAAATGGCCCACCAATGTTTGGCTCTCTACCCTTGGTGAAATTTCCTTGGCTTTAGCTTTTGTATATTCCAAGGACCGTTTAAGTACTTGTTCACCCATCTTTTGAAACCATATGGCCTTTTACAATTTTCTGATAAGAGAAACTTGACCAAGCAAGGAGTGCCATTTAAGTTTTAAATAGCATTCATTAAGCCTCTAGTGATGATTAGTTACCAAATTATACCATTATACAAACATATTGTTTTACAACTATTACAGATGATATGATAAGTGTATGTTTTTCATTTTAATTGTTTGTTAGAAACGAGGAAGATGCAACGGCTTGCGCGTGATAATGTTCGAAGGATCTTAGAAGAACAAGAGAAACTCAGTTCCGAATTGGAGACGAAGAAAAGGAAACTTGATTCTTGGAGCAAACAATTGAACAAGCGTGAAGCACTAACTGAGCGCGAGAGACAAAAACTTGATGAAGATAGACAAAAGGTAATATATTCAGGGCCATTTAAAGTGCTCAATACTAAAGAGAGTTTCATTAGTTATTTGGAGTGATACTTTTTGCTCAATACTGACATTTGCATTTTTTCTTTTTCTCTTCTATTAATCTAGAGCAACCTGAGAAACAATTCACTTGAGTTGGCTTCAATGGAGCAAAGAAAGGCTGATGAGAAAGTTTTGAGGCTAGTTGAAGAGCAAAAAGTGTGCCATTTACTTTTGAGCTTTAACAAATTTATGCCAAATTTCATTCTTTACATATTTGCAACTTTACAGTTGTAGCTTTACTAATGGCAATTTATGAATTTTTCAGAGGGAAAAAGAAGAGGCCTTAAGTAAGATACTTCAATTAGAAAAACAGTTGGATGCCAAACAGAAGTTAGAAATGGAAATTGAAGACTTGAAAGGAAAGTTAGAAGTAATGAAACATCTTGGAGATGAAGATGATGCAGCAGTTCAAAAGAAGATGAAAGAGATGACTGACGAATTAGCGCAGAAAATTGATGATTTGGATGAAATGGAGTCTTTAAATCAGACTCTTATCAGCAAAGAGCGTCAGAGCAATGATGAACTACAAGAAGCACGCAAAGAATTAGTCCAGGTATAATAATTGGTTTGGCTTAGGGCAAGGAAGTTTAAATTAAATGTCATTTAGTTGAGCATGTAATTGCTAGGCAAACATTCAAGCGACAAGATACCTCTTAGGTTTTCCATTGAGATATAATTGAAATCCAAAATGTTAAATGATTCTTGAAGTCCAATTGGTGATGGTAAGGCATAAGGGTGACATAGGATAAAAGAAATTAAAATACAGAAAAAGAAAAAAACAAAAGCTTTTTTTTAAAAAAAATTTAAGTGAACAACTAATGAATTAGATCATTGATGGGTGCATTGCGTTTAACCTATTTCTTTGGATAGTAGAGTTATCAATACACTCTACACTGATCCATCCAGAAAATATATAGAAAATGTAGTGATGAGATTTTGTTTATTTTAATTTTTGGTTTTAGGGCTTTTGCGAAATGTTTGGTTTTCGCTCGGATAATATTGGAATAAAGAGATTAGGTGAGATTGATCCAAAGCCATTTCAGAATGCATGCAAGCAAAGATTTCCACTTGAAGAAGCACAGGTGCAGGCAACCACTTTATGCTCTTTGTGGCAGGAGAATCTAAAGAACTCTGAGTGGCACCCATTCAAGATAATAGATGTTGGAGGGACTGCTCAGGTGTGCTATTTGCAAATTGTTCTTGCCCTATATTGCAATTTTTCTGCTTCATACATGCGCTAATTACCATGGTCATGACTCCAAATATAATTGGTATTGATCATATGCATAAATCATAGTCAGCTTGTAAGTGTATAAAGTCTTTCCTGCAATATTTTCTTCATGGGTTAGAATTTTTTTCAATAAAGTATTTGCATTGATATCAAATGATGGATGATTGAACAAGTCAATTCTGTTTCCATGGTTGAATACTGTAGTTGCAATTATCAAAGGTACTTCTGGTCATTTAGTTTATCTTCTTTTTGCGATCCAATGTTAAACCAAAACTTGCTCGCTCACTTCAACAATGGGTTATCTTAAACATGATTTTATGCTATGACTCCCCTTGTGATGCAGGAAATTATAGATGAAGAAGATGAGAAGATAAAAGAACTAAAGGAGTTAGGGGATGGGATATATGTGGCAGTGATTACAGCTTTGAAAGAATTGAATGAGTATAATCCAAGTGGGAGATATATCATTTGTGAGCTTTGGAACTTTAAAGAAGGAAGGAAAGCCACATTAAAGGAAGCTATTGCTTATCTTGTGAATGACATTAGAAAAGTTAAGCGAAAGAGAACACTAGGCTAAGGTATGCGAAAGAGAATGCTAGGCTATGGTCATATTTTTGAGTTTTTCATTTTGTGCAGTGACTGGTTCCTGTGTTATATAATCTGTGCCGATTTAATAGCTCAGACTTATATATGTTTTTCTTATTACCTTTTCAAATATTTTCTGAAGATAGAGCACTCTTAACATTCAAATATCTTTGAATTGTATGGAAATTGAGACTTATAATTGCTTACGACTTTCAACTAAAAAAGTTGTACCTGTAACTTACCATACAGGCGGTAGTACATGTGTTCTGTTTTTCAGTTAACAGCATTATATGGACACATTGTGCTGAACAAGTTGCAAAATTATATGACTATTGTTAATAAATATACGGGAAAGAATGAATTATGACAATTGGATATTTTCTTCCTTAGTCTTGCATGATCTTCAAAATGTTTTGCATTTGGAATTGAAGACCTGTTCTCTCGACCATAGGAAGTGGGTTCAAGACTCCAGGCCATTCACAGTGAAGGACTAAGTGGTGGTGATAATTCATTGCTATCAAACTGCCATGGTGTAGTTATCTTGATTTGGTGAAATTATTTACTGTTCACGCACCATCAGTAGGCTTCTTGTCACTTGTGTTCTTCCGTCCGTCTACTTAAAAACAAGTTATCAGGGGATGAGTCCCATGGTAAACACAAGTCGATGATCACACACAGATGTTTGCATGTGCATGGCATGCACAGCAACTGTGCAACTTGGATGAATTGATGTGTAATTTGGGTTTTATTTGCTAGGTGTCACTGGAGACGTGAAATGGAACATGAATTCCAGGGGCAAGAGTGACGCAAGAGCTGCAGCAAATCAAGTAAAAAAGTTAAGACTTTCTCTGGGGGCATTTGTGCGTGTATGAACTTGACAGAAGTTATTTCTATTATCAAGTTAAGCCATCCAACTTTTAGTAATTTAGTGAAGACTAACTCAGAGCCTTTGTTTTAGTATATTAGTATATAAAAAATGCAATCTTCTATTTAAACTTCAAATACTAGCTGTGCATGTTTACATCTAAGGAGAATGTGATGTGGTTGGAAAAGATTTATCTTTTGTTGAGGCTTCTAAAATGCATAGGAAATGTAATAGTGAAATGGGCACATAAGAGATTGCTCCATACTTTAACCCAAATCTTAGGATTTCGTTCTAGTTTGTAGTGTGCATAAGTTATTGCCATTGATAAATCTTGTTTCTCAACTTGTATACAGATAGATTTAATTAGGCCAGTAATTTCCGATGATAAAGGATCATATATTCATTGTTTTTTTTTAATTTCGGAATACCTCAGAGTGTGCTCTAAATGGGAAGTTTAATATAAACTTCTTATTATGATTTTTATCGATAGTCACTTGGGCTTCTTTTTATCAATGATTCAATTGTTAATGTTCATAAGTTGGTCATGAGATTGAATAATTAAATATCTTTTTGATAATTAATAAAATTTGATAAATTTTCTAACAAAGAGGGCTAAATATTTCTTAATATCAAAACTTAATAATTTAAAAGAAATATCAACAAATTAGTGAAAGAATGAAAAAATGTGTAAAAATATGCAGAAAAGCATTTAACAAAATTAAAAGAGAGGTGGGTTCTTCTCCAGTTAAGCAACCTACCGACGCTGTGAAAACTTGCAATCAACCAACATTTATCCGGTTAGAATAGGATAGCAGATACCTGTAAATATATAATATGAACCATAGCCTTAAGTGTACACATACAGCTGATCTCATACATAAACCGGCTAGACTTCCAACTTTTTGAGCTAAAAGCAAACTATTAAAAGGTCTTGACAAGATGATAATGAAAGATTTATATTCTGTAAGTCCTCCTCTTACTGACTTTGTAGTGTAAACATCAAAGCCAAGAAAGCCATTATCTTTTCATGTTTCCTACAACAATTCAGAGGGTGCCGAGGATTGATAAGTTAACAAGGCTAAGGGTACACTAGTAATGGTTGTACTTTTATGTAACCACAAAAATGTAAACAATGGAATACTAGATAATGACTGTGCCACGACTACCATGAACTAAAAGTTAAGACACCTTACTCCAACAGCTCACGGCAAAATAAAGTTAGAAGTTCTTTCAGATATGCAAAGAAGCTGAGAATATTGGCATCTTAAAACAAAACTACCCGGCATACTGCCAACTTGAGTACATACTATCTGTGCTATGTGGCCAATGAGTCAAAAGCAAGCGAGAAAACCAAATACCAAGCAACACTAGAAACCTACAGATGCCAAGAAAATTTTGTACTTATAAATCATAAAAACTGCAACACAAATGCATAAAGAATATACGAGCCTCTAAGAGCCAAAAGTATCACAACTTCAAGCAAGAAAACAGCTGTTATTAGTGTGCACAAAAAGTTCAAACTACCATTTTTTTTTCGAACAAAATGGATGAGAATTTTATTCATCAGGCATTTCAGTCAAAAACCATGATTTCTCCTATCTGTGTAATAGAAAAGAAAAAACTTACCGATGTTAGCTCAGTCTACATGATCACTTAAATGCATAAATAGACAAAAGATTGAGCAATGAAATAGCTCCACAGCTGTATTCTATACAACATGACAATAGACAGAAAACATGAGGCATTATTGGAAAAAACTTAATAAATATATCAACTTGTTGCCAAAAGCATGCAGGGAAGTGTGGGTGAAAGACACTCGTACAATTAAATAAACATCTTTTTAAAATCTTTTTTTTTCCTTTCGTAATTTTCTTTCAATGAGTACTTTGTCCATTCTCGACTCCTAAACCATACAAAACGCCTGCATATTTTTCCATAGGGCTGTTAAAGAAGCTCTCTTTCAATTTCCTGAATGTACAAGCTGTAAGCAAACTATCTGAACCTGCTTGATGACATATCCCAACTCTTTCAACTTCCAACAACTCGGCCAGCTTGTTCAAACCTCCGTGAAGACTATTGCAAAACTTCATCAAGTGCTTGATATCATACACTGTCGGAAAATAAATCTTGATCAAGTTAAAGAACTCTACTTGGGTGTCGGGCAAATTCTGGCATGTCAAAAGCTTTAGCAAGTACCCAAAATCGTAGCCGCTATGAAATGTTACCCAATGAACATTATCATTCAAAACAATCCCGGATGACATCATTAACTCTGCAAATCTTATTGCATCAATGCCCTCCTCGTTATTTTTTGTAAAATCAATCCCACTCTGTTTCAAAAGCTCAATCGAGTCACTGGCAAATACATGTTCGTTAAGATCGAACTCGCGAAAATTAAATTGCCAGACACAATATTTATCCTTACCACAAGTGGGCAAGTTCCCTTGTTCATCTGAAAATGTGAGACCCAACTGGATTAACTTTAACATATCAACATTGTCTTTCAAAGTTCGGTAGTGGTATTCATAGCTATTCTTGAAATTGCCCACGGGACGCAACACAATGCCAGGGAATTCAGTGTCCATCGCAACATATGGGAAATCATCAACAATTTTGCGAATCAATGCAAATTCTTGTTCAAGATTGTCACTCCATACCTCGCGAATTTGGACAGAATCGCCCTTCAGCAACAGAGACATTCCTTTGAACAAAAAAGGACAGTACGAATCAAATCAACAACTAACTCCTCTCTCCAATCAAGAAATCCCAATGCATGTAATTCCGAAAACAAACATCCCTACTTTCAACCTCACCAGACCTGTAAAAAATCAAATAAAAATTAAAAATTTGGTTAAGATCATCCATTTGCAGAACAAATCCTGAAATATTAGGATTAACACAACAAACCAGAAAATCACCCAATGAAAAAACCCACATCTCAAATTGGCTGTAACTTACCACAAACTAAACACAATAAACCCGAAAAATAAACACAACAACCGCAAGAAGCCAAAACTTAAGCGTCCACGAACGAATCTCTAGAGGAGGAAAGGCAATTCCTCGAGAGAGAAGATTTGGGGCTGTTTCTAGGGTTTCAACATTTACAATGGAAGCAAAAAGGACATATCTTTCTGTAAAATTTTTGAGACCTGTATTTTGTTCTTGTTTTTGTTGTTGTTTTCGCCTTTTTTGGGCTCACCTCCTTCACCCCTCTCAAGAAGATGAAGAGAGAGAAATCAAAACAGTTGAAGTTTTTCCAAATAAATAGGAATTGAGGGAGGTGATTTTTAATAATTGAATTATATTTTTATTTTATATAATTCAATTATTAAAAATTTAATTAAAAATTTTAAAAGATTTTATTTTATTTTTAACATATTAAATAAGTATTTCGCGCAAATTCATTCACAAGAATCAATTCCGTGATATTATATTATTATCTTGAGTAAAAAAAATTAAATATAATAATATACGATAAAAATATAATATTATTATATTAATTTAAGTTATTTATATAAATTGATAAAAAAAAATTATATTATTTTTAGAACATTAATATCTATCATTCAATTGAATTCTAACAAAAAAACATTAATTTCCTTGAACACTCACCAAACCAAACGATCAAGAGAAGACATCATCCATTGTAATGTAATAAAATAATATAAATTTTTGTATCCTGAATCAGGTTTGGAGCCATTCATTGTTATAACAAAAAATCCTGCAAAAATGCAAACAAAAATAATTACTGGATTAATTAACAGGGATGAGTTAAAACTAGTTGGGCTATGTAGCCGCAGGTGGCAGAAAATTGCAGTAAGGATGTAGGAGCTTCTTGGTGTTGGTATGATCTTGATCCCACTCCAATGATTCCCAAACTTCTCTTTCTATCCGAATTGCTTTAAGCGAAGGGGTTGGAGATGGCGTTGGTTCCCGACTATCAAGCGAAGTGACAGAAAGAGACAGCCTTTTAAGTCGAGGACAACCGGTTATTTTGATTTTTTCTAGAGATTTACAAACCATTAATCCACCGTTACCGCAAATGCTCTTCAATGCTGGCAGGTTTGATAACTTCAACTTTCTCAATCTGGGAAGAGTGAATGCAAATGTAGTTGTTCCTGATTCTTTCTTCCTTCTTTGTTCTTCTTCTTCTTCTTCAACATTGACTGCTATTATCTCCACAATTTTAATACAGTCAGACACATTAATCAGTTCCAGGTTTTGCAGGGACGACATTAACTGCAGAGAAAGAAGCTTCCTTAAGTTATGACAAGAAGCTATTATGATAGCTTTGAGAGATGAATATGTGCCATTAAGTCCTTGATCCCTCGAAAAAATATCTTCTAAGCTTCTAAGATTGATATGACTGTCCATCAGAAGACCTTGAACATCTTTCGGGAGCACAATGCGATCTTCTGTTTGAGGAGAACTTACATCAAATATGCTTACCATTTTATCCGGTCTCTTAGACAGAAAGTATCCTGGTCTTTTTTCCCCTAAACTCAAACTCAATACAAGATGATAATTTCTCTGTCCTCGGCTGCCAAAGGATTTTGCGCATATGTTGAAGTCATCCAGCTTACAAAAATGTCCTTCAAAAATATCCAATCGGTTACTCAATTTAGCTGCCTCTTCTATTGTTTCTCGTGAAGTTTGTGATCCCCAGTAGACTCTCAGTTTGAAGAGACGACGTAGCTTAGGAAAAATACCAGCCTGTAACTTTTGCAGCTTCCTGGAATGAAGATCAATATAATTTAGGTTTTCCAACATTTCCAAACCCTCAGGAACTCTATCAATGCGTGTTTCTCCAAGGTCCAAATTCTGAAGAGCAGAAAGCTTTGCTAAGGAAGGAACTCGTTGTAACCATTGACAATATCCAAGCAACAATGATCTGAGATTAACCAAGTCAGAGACGGAATTCGGCAAGGCTACAATATCAGTCCAAGAAAGATTAAGAATCCTCAATCTGTGCATGCGTGCGAAGAAACACTCGGGAATCCTACGTAGATTAAAATTGTCTTGTAGCAACAAAGTGGAAAGAGTCTGACAATTCGGAGACATATTTGAAGGAATTTCTGACAGGTCATTCCTCATTAAAGAAACTTTCATAAGATTTTCTTTCCATTCTTGTTCGCTTGGAAATTCTTCTAACTTAGTGCCAGCTTGTACCATGAAAAGTGGACTCTTACTTGTAATGCGTAATGCCATGTCCCTTATCAGGTCATGCATCCTCACACAGCGTCCATTAGCAGCACCCTCCAACAAGCAGCTGTTTACAAGTCTGTTCAATATAGCATGCCCCCTGTCATATTTTTTTTGGACATTATCCATTTCGTCGCAATATCCTTCTGCAATCCAATAACCTATTAGCTCATCCTTTGAGATCAAGTAGTCTCGAGGATACAATGCACAATGCAAGAAGCAATGTTGGACCTTTTCATCCTGTAACTGATTGTAACTCAATTCTAATCGCCCAAAAATAATAGTGTCCATGCCTCCGACACTTCTTACATGTCCAGACAATTCATTGAGTGCATTCCTCCATTCATGAATTTCCTTGACGCCTTTCATAAGACCAGCTACAGTTACAATTGGGAGAACCAAACCGGCACATTTCTCAGCAACCGCTAGTACAATTTTTTCCAAATCTGGATCCGTCAAAATGCTACGTTCCACTTTTTCTAAGAATAAGTTCACTGCCTCCTTTTTTGTGAGAGGTTGCACTCTGACTTCTGCACAATGCATGATGCGACAAACATCACTCGAACGTGTTGTTATTACCAATTTGCACCCATTATCATTAGTAGGCTCCGGAATTCCCACTTCGTGAAGTGGATATGCTTCCCACATTTCGTCCAGTATCAACACAAATCTTTTTTGCACTTTCAAAATTTCCAACAATCTCCCAGCACGTTTTATTGTATCTTCGTTCTGTGGAAGAAGTTTATGATTCAAAGCAATTGCAATGTCACTTTGCAGTTTAATAAGATCAGGTGGTTGAGATACAGTGACCCAAATCACATGATTGAACTTGTTGGTTTCCTTTTGGAGTTTGTTGTTAATGTGTTTCACAATAGTTGTCTTACCCACACCCTCGCGCAAACATAGAACGGGGATCAACAATAACAATA
>BNST01000098.1:0-252501 GCA_019650275.1 Xylocarpus granatum | reverse complement strand
CCATTAACACACATCCGCACAACATATTGTGTATCACCTAGTAAAAAAAAACGCTAGAAGGAAATATCAACTGATAACGACATTCGTCCAGAACAAACAACAACTAAATTATCAAAGATTTGACTGATTGCGTCACAATCTACTCAAACTACTTACTTTAGTAATCAGTAATCACAAACATACAAAACAAACAAAATTACATACATACATGCATTCATACATAGTAACATACAACACAAAGAAAATAGATAAAAGTAGAAAGTTCCTTACTATTGTAATCAGTCCATGTACCATGAGCAAAAAGACGAAGCAAATCAATGTACGAAGAACTTTCCGTTCCCTGAAGCTGCCGAATTTACGTTGATAATTTTGAAAGTGTTTACACATAATTCAATCAACCGCATATAATGATGAGAAATTGGTATCTTCGATTGGAAATCCGTCAAAAAGGACAATTATTCTTCATCTGGTAAATAAAAATGCAGAAATACCTGAAGCAGGTTGGGGACAGACAAAATCTCGGAAAAAGCGAAGAGAGAAGGGTGAGACGTGGCTTCCACTATGAGATTAACTAAAACGGAGCCACTGAGAGTAGAAGCTTGCTTAACAAAGTACTCAATTAATTGCGCTTGTTTCTGTTCTATCTCCATTGATTTTCTGTTTCCCCACTCAACACGAAACTTTTGGCGAAGGCGAAGAGAGCGTTTTCCACTTCTCCACCTATTGTGTATTGTGTTGTGATATACACGTGCGGGGGATTTATATACAGTAATTACTTGAGAGGTAACTAACGTGCGCCGAGAGTACAATGTACGCACGTTTGTCTTTGTTTTTATTGGACTGGATTTCTCAAGTTGGGAGCCCGTTTCAAAACATGATTAACAAGGAGTGAAAGGATTTTTAAACTCTTAAGAAATTAGTGTCCTCAGCACCATACCGTGGCTCATTTAGGAGAATTAAAGTAACCGGGCTATATGGGCCCAAGTCGAAAGCCTGGTTACTCTACCTGGCTGCACAGATGACATTAACTGCACCCAACACGTTTCTAAATACACCTTTATTAATGGCCGATGCCGTACGTTAATGGCTTCTTTCTGATATTATCCGCTGGATGAACAGCTCCACGAAAATCAGCCTTGGCTTCTGAAGGGTCAAAGTCAAAGGTAGGAAAATTTAGAATGTTGCTCGAGCGGTAGAATTATCTTATTATATTTATACAGTAATATTTATGTAAATAAATAGTATTAATTTTAAAATAATTATATTAACAATTAAAAATTTTAATTTGATATAATTATTAAATTATTATAATTATGTTACTTATTTAATTTTTTTAATATTATAATATAATTATATATTATTTAGTGTATTATATACTCAAATATAGTAATTATTAAGGTGTTATATAGAATTAGTAATTTAATAATTATATTATTGCATATTAATATTTATAAAAATTAAATTAAATTAAATATACGATTTTATATATAATACGGTTATTAGTAAAATAGAAACTATACAAATTCATTTTGAATTGTTCAGAGAAGATTAGGTTAAATTATTGGACTATGATACGATATGTAGCTAACGTTTTTGACTTCCGCAGGTTGGAGTTCCGGTTCTATTAAGTTACGGAATCATGCTAGATTAATGCTGGGATTACTACTTTTTGATAACAGCGGTTGCAGCCATTAATTGACCTTTGACTTGACACTACAGTTTATCCGATTTCGTCAAACAAGACTTGGACGGTAAAACTCCAGAAAACAAACAAGATTAGGTGCTTACATGTTGATTTTGTGCATGTCCGGTTTTTAATCAAATTCAGCCACGTTCTTGTTAGCATTTTCAAAGCTGTTGGGAGAAAGGTGTAATGGAAAAGCAATCATTTCTGGAGAGGTCCATGAAAAATGACTAAACTGAACAGCAACATTGACTATTGATACCACTACGAAGCCGGTCTTCGCTAAATCTAAATTTTCAGAATTGAAATAGCAACCATGGCGGATTTCCATTGGTCACTTGAAGGTATTTCAAGGTTGAAAGTCTCCGATAAGAAAAGTTTAAACCTGCGCGTTTCAAAGGCGTTCCACGGTAATTTAATTCTAACATGTTTAAATTACTTCAATAATTGGGATGAACGTAACCAAATCAGAAGAACGTTTCATAAACACAAAAGTCAATCCTAGTTTGCTTTTACAAAATGGGTTTAATGGGTTTTCTACTTCCTATTTAAGGCTTAAAGGTAGATATGAACTTAAGGTCTACTCTCAGAATTATTTTAGTCTGTTACAGCGTGACACATGTGATTGACTGACAACAATTAATAAATTCAATGTCCTTGTACTAAATGACAATGTAAACATTCTCTGCAATTGCAACATCTTTCAATGGCTTCCTCGTTTCTTTCTCTTCTTATCTTGCTTTGTCTTCCAGTATTACTACCCTATTTCTCTGCTGCCAGCATTAGTGTGGGTTCATCTTTGTCCAGCGCCAGTAACAACAACTCCTCATGGCTTTCACCTTCTGGGGATTTTGCTTTCGGATTTCGCCAACTCAACAGTTCACACCTTTTCTTACTTGCGATTTGGTTCGACAAAATACCTGACAAAACCATTGTTTGGTATGCCAATGAAGACAATCCAGCTCCAAGAGGATCAACACTTGAGCTTACTGCTGGCGGCCTTTTACTTAAAGATCCTAAAGGCAAAACTCTATGGGATGAAAGACCTGCAATAAATGTATCCGATGCTGCCATGCTTGATACAGGCAATTTTGTGCTTAGAGCTGCTGGTAACGATTCTAATTATGCTTGGCAGAGTTTTAAGGATCCAACAGACACCATATTGCCTACCCAAATTTTGGATTTGGGTGGCACGTTGGTTTCC
Organism: Xylocarpus granatum; assembly: GCA_019650275.1. Lineage (NCBI taxonomy): Eukaryota > Viridiplantae > Streptophyta > Magnoliopsida > Sapindales > Meliaceae > Xylocarpus > Xylocarpus granatum. Next base: position 249,613 of record BNST01000098.1, on the reverse strand, counting down.
AAGTTGACAGAAACCAACTTCTCCAAGGGCAGGTTTGAGCTTCACCTTTCGAACGGAAGCCTGCAGCTCGTTCCTGTAGCTTGGCCAAGTCGATCCCTTTACAAACCTTATTATAGCAGCAATACTTATAGCACAAATTCTTCCGAGTCTGGTTATCAACTGGTTTTCAATGAATCAGCCGACATTTACATAGCAAAAACGAATGGTGAAATTGTCCAACTGCCTCTATGGAGTCGATTAAATCCTAGAGCAGATCATTATTTTCGAGCAACATTGGACTTTGATGGAGTTTTCACAGAATATGCTTATCCAAAGAATTCTGCAGCTAACCAGAGTTGGTGGCCTGTGCGAATTCTTCCTGACAACATGTGCACTGACATATTTTATAATATCGGTAGCGGTGCCTGTGGCTTCAATAGCTATTGCTCGCTTCAAAAAGGGAGGCCTTCCTGTGACTGCCCACCTGGATATGTATTTGTGGATCCGAATAACAGATTTAGCGGTTGCAAGCCGAATTACTGGCAAGGCTGTGGATCGGATAATGGATCAAGAGATGCAGAAGAGTTATATCAAATAAGGGAATTCAATAACGTAGATTGGCCCATGGGAGATTATGAAAGGTTGGAGCCTTACAGTCAACCAGAGTGTGAAAATTCTTGCTTGCATGATTGCAATTGTGCTGTTGCAATATATGATGGCACAAGATGTTGGAAGAAGAAATTGCCACTCTCCAATGGGTGGTACAGAAGCACTGGATTTTCAAAGGTTCTCTTCAAAGTAAGGAAAGGAGATTTTCCTGGTTTTGGCGACAATTCTGGCCGTAAGAAAGATATACCAATCGTATTAGGAGCTCTGCTACTAAGTGGTTCGGCATTCTGTAATGTCCTTTTGCTAGTGGCAATATTTTTTGTTGTCTTTGTGTGGCGCAAGAGAAACTATGGAAATAATGGCAAAGATTCAAGCAGTTCTGAAACAAATCTTCGTTCCTTGTCGTACAACGAACTCAAAGAAGCAACGGATGGGTTCAAGGAAGAGCTGGGAAGGGGTTCTTTTGGCATAGTTTACAAGGGTGTCCTCAAATCCGGTTCAGGGAATGTCATAGCTGTGAAGAAATTGGACAAGTTGGCTCAAGAAAGGGAAAGGGAATTCAAAACTGAAGTAAGTGCAATTGGTAGAACTCATCACAAGAATCTAGTCCAGTTGCTTGGGTTCTGCGATGAAGGTGTTAACCGGCTCCTAGTATATGAATTCATGAGCAATGGCACTTTGTCCAGTTTACTTTTTGCAATTCCAAAACCTGACTGGAATCTAAGAGTCAGGATTTCCATGGAGATCGCAAGAGGGTTAGTGTACTTACACGAAGAATGCAACGTGCCTATCATTCACTGTGATATAAAGCCTCAAAACATACTCCTGAATCAATATTTCATCGCAAAAATTTCAGACTTCGGATTATCCAAGTTGTTACTCAGTGATCAATCTCGAACACGTACTATGATCAGAGGAACTCGCGGATATGTAGCCCCAGAATGGTTCAAGAATGTACCTGTTTCTGCCAAAGTGGATGTATACAGTTTTGGTGTTGTGTTATTGGAAATCATTTGCTGTAGGAGAAGTGTGGAGATGGAGTTTGAGGAAGAAAGAAGAGCAATACTAACAGACTGGGCATACGACTGCTATATTGAAGGAAGACTAGATGTTCTGGTAGATAACGATGGAGCTGCAATGGTTGACAAATCCAGGTTGCATAAATGGTTGACTGTAGCAATATGGTGCATACAAGAAGATCCATCCGAAAGGCCTACAATGAAGATGGTCATGCAAATGTTAGAAGGATTTTTAGAAGTTCCTAAGCCTCCATACCCTTCCTCCTTCAGCATTGCAGTTGCAGGGGGAGGAAGATAAAAGTAAGCACTCCGTATAAACATTCATAATTCATGGTATTAAGAGAAATTGGTACATCTTCCATGCGAAAACCTTTATGGTCCTCAACCGGATTCTGTGGATTGTTATTTGAGGTTTGGGTTTCTATATATATATTTGCTTTCAGCTGTTTTAAGGCAAAAATGAGCTTCCATAGCCTCCAGCAGCTCAGGTAATGGTTTGTGTTGTTGAATCGTCATTTTCAGTTGCTAGTGGTCAATTTTCCCTCTAGCTAAATATTCATCAGCTCACTCATCCTACAACACCGCCGTCTGCCACAAAATAACATTTCTGCCTTGACCTAATATGCGAGGGATGTCCAAAAATGAACGAAAAATGAAACTTTTACCAAAAATTATAATTTAAAAATTAATTATATTTATTTTCATTCTCTTGCTCTTCGTTTCTCTAAAATAATCAGCTTAATGCTCCCACTCTTATTAATTCATATAGTTTTAACAACGAAAAAGTTTCAAATCACAGCAAAGTCCATTTAAACAAAGAAGAAAGAGATCTACGAAGAAGCATTTGTGGGTGTCCTCCCCTCTTGCCCGCTGTGATGGAATCCCAACTTTAAGAAAAATATTATTCTTTATGTATATTTTATTAAATATATTTTTTTAAAATAATAATAATAATAATAGTTTCAGTCCTTGACACGTGGACAGGTAGACCACCTCGCCAATTTTACCTGTTGGTGATCTATGGTGGGAGAGGACACAGAGAAGTAAAAACAGGGTGAAAAACAATTTTATATTTCATAATCATATTCTTATCCCTAAATCGGCTGACATGAACAACCAAAGAGTAATGGCATGACATAAAGTTTCAAATTTATATTGGTTGATTAAGTCTTTAATAGTACCACTTACGAAGTCAAATTAAATAGTTATTTTGTAACACCAATTTTAACTGAAATCTACCAAACTTTTACATTAATATTTAACATTGAATGCTTGCATTCCATTAGAAATACTGCATAAAAACTACTACACCTCCATAATACCAAACAAAGCCTAACACATATTCAAACTTGCTGCTCTGATTTATTTTCCAGTTTGATTTCTTTTTTCATGGCATTTACCCATAAATCAAACGGCATAGGATGAAGCTTTTCAACAAAAAAGAAAAATAAAATAGATAATGCAAGTTTAGGATAACATCCATTTTAGGGTTAAGCCATGCTGACACTCTCATCAATGTAGATATTAAAGATATAAAACTGGAATAATAGTCACGGAAACTCAGAAATTGTACCATCATCTGAAAAGGAAAGCAAGAATTGTCTACAACCAACCACCCAAGCTGCTCGGTTGCCCCATTGTAACGGCAAGGATTGCCTACTAGCTATTATTGAGAACAGCATAAGTTTATCATTTACAGGAGGCTTAGATGATGAGCTCAAATTTCCAACCTTAAACTCCTGCCTTTTTCGAAAGGGCAATCACATTGAAGTTGAGTGAGCTAGGATTTTTCTGGATCACGCCCTGTATGACTTTAGCTGCATCCTGTTAGGCCAAAAAATATTATATATATCATTAATTTATATGGTAACAGACATGTGGAACACTATGCAATACAGAAGGGCTGAAACCCAAGCATGCATTGGATTCCACTAAGGTCCTTCCATAGTGTGAACAATTGCCTTGAGGCTAAAAAGGAAAGGTAACTTAGCAGGTTGGATCTACTTGATTGAACTTCAAGGAAAATATGTTCATTTGCTCACAGTAATAAAAGTAATGCTCGTATCCCAAACAAAACCAAAATAAGCCCAATCCTGCATATCAGTACTAAGCTAAGCTCCAGAAAAAGCCTGGTGTTAATGGGCTAGGGGTGACAGAAATCTATAAGCATTAAGACCTTTTTGTTTTCTAGATATTTTTTTTCTCTTTGAAATCCAAAACTGCGGTATTTCTTTATTTTAACTTCTTTTGAATCAAAAGGGGCTACAGATGGCAAAAGTATCAAGGTTTTACAGATCACCAATCACCACACCTGCAATAAAGTGCTTGGTGAGGAAGCACCATGAGATATCGGTCTTGTCTTCCTTCCATCAAGTTCATAAAGTTCCCCTACATATAAAGCACGATCATAGATTTGATTAACCAAAAAGGCACAGGATAAGCATCAAGATTAAAAATATCTCAGAAACATCTGTGTTGACTGATAACTGAATGTTGCCATATCAATAAGAGAGAGAGAATAAATTAACTATTGAAGGAACATGTACCATCCACACATGTGAAGCAGATAAAATGAGTGTCTGCATTATCCAAAGCCTGTAAAAATCAGAAAAATGAACGAAGATAAGCTAAATTGAAACTTTTGTTAAAACTGTTTAATTGATGAAGATGAGAAAATTTTAAAAAAGAAATTGATTAAATGTTAATTTTGCCTTCTCAGACTCAACAGGTCTAGAGCCTATAAAAGAGCTACTATATCGTTAATCTAATATCTGGTACTTTCAAATGCAACAGATTGTGAAGTGCAATTGATCAAACTAGGTCACATTTTCACAATTGGACTCCGATCCTATCTTCCATGTAGAGGTGTGGCACCCAGACCTTTGATTTTTGACTGTCCAAATTTGACCAAGAAAATATTTTATTAGACTGCTTGTCTCGGGAGAATTTGCAAAGAGATTTTCAGAAATCAATAAACTGTGTGACAAGCCATTTGATAGTTTATAAAGAATCAGTCTCTTGGACTCCGAACAAGTTACCAGAAAGCACGAGAATTGTGATAGCCACCACCACAAGTAAGAAACAATTTTCACACCCTTCAACTGCTTTACAGGAATGTCTAAATTCAAGCTTCCATTTAATCATATGATGAATTATTTAAAAAGGGGTGATAATTAACAAACATGGGTTTGCTCAGATAACAGTTTAGGAATTCTTAAACATGTAAAACCTAGCAATACAATTAAAGCCTAGCCATACAGTTATATGCAAATGGAAAACTAGTGGATGTTAGCTAGTTCAACCGGTAAAACCTCTTGGGGTTGACAAGGGGTCTGGTTCATATTCATGTAATATTTAAATAAGAATTTTTTTTTAAATTGCAAACCGGCAATCACATCTTCACTATTAGAGGGAAAAAAACAAACTAAAGCAAACCACAACAAATGCATACCTCTGTGTCACCAGCTGTAGCTGCTACTGAATGAGCAACCTCCATTTCTCTATCATTCTCAAGAAATTTAGCACGCTGCACAAAGCATGTGGACATAAATCAATCAGAAGTCAAAAATGAGGAAACCAATCATATTATTCAAAGTCAAACAGAAAAGGCTTCAGCTAAGAACAGCAGAAATAGAACCTCTTGTGCATCCAAGTTCTTTGTGGATTTGTAAAACCTATCCAAGAATGAACCATCGGCTGAAATAACAAGAAAATGTGAAAAGCAAGCAACGGATAAGTATTAGTCACTATTTTCAAAATACAAAATGCACTGGGTTCATAACTCCTAGCATTTATAGGTTTCCTTGAATGCAAGAAAAAATCGCTTGCATTGCTGAAGCATTTATTTTACCAGCACAAAGGTGCAACATGCATGCCAAAAGCTGTCAAGTTAAGTACTCTGCAATAAGAAACTAGGCTTTCCTTTGGCTAGGAAATCCACATTGATCCACATGATTGCATAGTTAAGAAATAGAAAGAAAACCACCTAGTTTAACATCCAGAAGTGGTTAACTAATCTTTTTCCCCCTATAGATTTACCATTGCATTTTAACATTTAGAATAACAAGAGATGAGAAAGTAATTAAAGTTATTAGTGTTATCTGCTGTTTATCTTCTTCACTCAATTGGTTGAAGGTAAATGCAAAACGATGGATCATGCCTCCCTTTCTTCTTTACAGTTCTTAAGAAGCTTCTGAAATTTGCTCTGCCATACAAGATGCAGCTAATGCATATTTTAACCGGCTGTATTTGTTAAATGGAAACCTACTAGATCCAAATATTATAACCCGGCCCAATCTAAATGACACTGAACTGCCCACATACACACACACACATGCACAATTTAAACTCATTATGCAATTTCAAAACCTAACAAGCTTATTTCAGTCTATCAACTAATATTCTGCTTGTTAATACATCCCATAATTAGAATTAGCAACAATTAATCCCACTAATGACTGAAAGGACCATGCATTATTGGTACCATCATCCATGCAATCCATCCTTTAACTTCCTCTCCTTCTCAAGCAGTGTTATTTGAACCTTATGGTGATCATGCATGTCTAAAATCATGACTTGTCAATTACAGGAAAAGTAGGCGCAACTTACTAAGGTTAACTTCTGAAGTGATGTTCCCAACAGCATGAAGAAGTCCAATTGTGCCACAAGCATTCCCAACAGTTTGTTTCATGAAATAAACCTTACTGCTGGACTCCTACAGTGAGAAAAATGTTTAGATTGGCATAAAATTGTTCTCCACAAAAAGAAGAAAGAAGTGAATGCCAACAAAGGATGCATTTGCTCAATAATTAACACAAAAACAACAAATGACAATGTTTGGAGAGGAAAAGCAAGAGAGAGACTATAAAATCAAGAACAACATTTTCAACAATTCAAGGAACTACGAGTTATCATCACACTCACATTTTTGTGATTCTCCTGCAACCTTCTTTCTTCTTCACTCTGGAAAGAATTAAATCTTCACAAGAATAAGCCAAAAGGTATACACTCATAATGCATATCAAGTAGAGAGAAACAAATTTCAGTTTAACAGACCTGTGCAGTTATGGGATAAAGAAACAGCACGGCCAGAACAGGTTGCGGAACCATTGCCAAGAGATCTTCATCCAAGCCATAGACATCATAGCACTGTGCCTCCTCAGATTTGAGACCAAGGCCCCAAAGGAACTGCACGATTACATTATAAAGGAAAGTAAACTAAACGTGTTTCTCAGGATTCACGATCCCTGTACAGCCAGTGGCATTTTCAAAAGAATAACAATACCCAAGGCCCCCTTATATTGTATATCAAATATAAACAAATTCCAACCCTTTGCGAACAAAGTAAACCTCCATGTAGCAATCTAAAACACAAGTACAATGAAAAATAAAAACTAAAAACCCCGCAATCTTTCATTCCAATTTTTCTCAGTTAACCACATTGAGCGTCTTCAAACAACTTCCAGAAACTATCAAATCTTTTAAAAACAAAAATAAATAAATAACTATCGGCTATTTCCGTATTAATCAGCAACAATCGAAATAATAATAAACAGCGGATGATTGAAAAACTAAAAGAGAAAAAACCACCATAAATTTTTTTTAAAAAAAATTAATAAAAGCAAAGTCGATTAATACCTGGTTCATGACATCAGGATTAGCTTCAAGAGGAAGCCACCTCTTAGCCGAAGGAGTCTCGTCAATAGTTGCCATTTTGCACTTTTTTTTTCTTTCACTGGATTACGACAATCAGCACAACACCTGATCGTTTCTTCTTTACTTTGTATATAGGTTTCGCGCAAATCTGAAGAACTAGCTCTTTTCCCCTTGCTTCTATTATTTATTAAAATGTTAATCTGCTGTGACCAAAATACCGCCAATTCTAGCCAAATGTTGACTTTCTCTGACCAAACTACCCCGCACAGGCGGGATATATTGCCAGTCTCGACCCGGGTTGCCCGCTGAGAAAAGATGCCATCCTCGAGGTGATTTTAGTTTTACAAAGTCCTGACATTTACTGGACAAGCCATTGTATACACGAGTCTAGTTACCGTGCGCACTGATATGAATTGAAATTTTCTCTTAATTTGTATATTTTTAATTAATTTTTATTTATTCAAAAAATTAATAAAAATAAAATTTTGAGTCTTTTATTATTTTTTATATTGATATATCAATAATCAATTATACGAGATATTAAGAGAAAATTTTTATCCGTGCAAGTAGGTTTTAAAAATATTATTAGTGTTAATTTAAAATATTTTTTATAAGAACTTCAAATAAAAAATAAAATATTAAATATTTGACTTGTTTCAATCTTTTATTCTTTATTTTAAATTTTTATGAATAATGTTTCAAGTTAATAATAATAAAAAATTTAAGAGTACCAATATATTTTTATATTGTTAAAAATTATAAATAAATTTTTTTTATAAAAAAATTATTTATTTTTATTTTATTTAAATAATTATTTTTATTATTTTAGAATAATTTTACTTTACATGATCATTAATATTTAAAGTGTATAAACAAGTGATTAGTTCGCTTATAATTGTTTATGATGAACTCTTCGTGCATGCAGCATTGCAAGTTTGTCAATTTTCCACAAACCATTATTTATGAGTTTTATCATTTTGTGTTTTTAAGTATAAATATTTACGTAATATAAAATTATTTAAAAATAATGAAAGTAATTATTTATTTAAATAGGATTTAAAAATAAAGTATTTTTAAATATTTTTTTATTTTTAATTCAAATAAATATTAAATAAAAATTATATCCCACTTACTCGTACTTTATGAATTATTCTTTGCTTGTTCTCGCGTAATCACCGTTCAATTTAAATATGTTAATGAAGCTGAAACCCTTCAAATAAAAATAGGAATCCAATCCAACAATTACATTCTTTATGGGGGTGCTTTTAATTTGTTAGATTAATCTTATAACATATTCGAGCACTATCCATTAGGCCAAATGGTGGATGGTTCAAAGGGTCTCACGTATGCAGTGTTCCTGCATTTTCAATCTGGGAAGCCACCGTGTTCCTCCTGCCCTGTCAGAAGCCAGGATTAAATGAGAGTCTTCTATAACTACAGCTGCTTTCCCAAATTATCAGACTATAATAAGAAAGCCACTCTCCTTAGCTAAAGACCAATGTAATTAGTTTCAGGAAGTCTCATCAATGATTGCAAGCACAAGTACTATTGAGCATAGAACTGATCTAAATCCTTACCATCAATTAAATGCAGGAAATTTGCAATCTACAAGAAAGGCAACAGAAGCATGGCAGCACTAATTTTTAGAAATCTATTAAGTTAGAAGGAGTATGATGTGCTAATATATGCTTACACGATTCTTGTAAACACAAATGAAAGTAGCAATATTATATAATAGTGGGGGTTTAGAGTCAAGTCTCACACCCTGTAAGAATGAAAAAGTATACCGCAAGGAATTGACAAAAAAATGAATCTCAAATGGATTCATTTGCCTGTGTTCCTGCTAATCCAACAAAGGGTAAAGAGTTAAGCAACTGTATCAGCCGTTGAATTAATACTGTCCCTGAGAAAAAAAAATACAACTAACTCAATCATGATTAAAAGCACAAAATTAACACCAAAAGACCAAAAATGAAATTAAGAAAGTCAGTAACGATCCAAAGCTGCTACTTCATAACTAAATGTTAACAGAAAAAAGACTGATCTCCAATCCCAATCATCACATTTTCAATCTCCAATGGTGTAACACTTAGATTGAGCTCTTCCGACGCATGATTATCACGACTGATAAACAACATTTTCCTCTGACCTATTGCTAAATTTTTTAAATACGAAGCAAGTTGCTTACATTCTCTTTTGTTAAAATTATCAATCTCTCTTCTACTAGTCAGTGAAATTCTTATCAAAATTGTACTAAACTACTTCTTAATAAACGAGATTAACGGGATAATACCTTCAAAACAGCTCCAGCACTGAAAACTTTAGGAACCGAACTGCAGATCATGACAACATTGGCAGACGAATCGCCACTAATAGCTTCAAACGTGTGCGTTAAGCCTCTCAACAACCATGCTTCAAGCGCCTTTTTTTGCGGCCGGCCTGCTTAAATTAGCCTCAATGATTCCTGTTAATCACAAATTAGTCAACACATTCAATCAGCATTCGATTAAAAATCAAAAACCAACAATGATTGATTGGAAATCAGGTCCAGTACCATCGGAGTCGGTGAGTCGCCGAAGCTTGACTGATTCAGAGGAAGCGGAATCCAAAATGAGAGTTCTACGGCTCTGGTACTGGTGAAATTGAGAATTATTGATGTCAAACTTTTCTGAGATTAACAAGTTAAAAAGTGACTGAAAGTATTTACACCAATTATCAAGTTTTAGATTTTTTCACGCACTGCTGTGCCGGAGTTTTCGTTAAGTTCGTTAAGTTGGCCATTTGTGGGTCGCATTGCTGCAAGCTCGGGAGCAACTAGAGAAGGTAGAGAGAGAATGAAAATTTTGAATATGATCCAGTGAAAACTGATTCGTTTTCATCGTAAACGCTCTGCTGCTGAAAACACGCAAACGTCATTGTGGCCCTTTAACAGGCCGTTTTGCTCTGTTGGTGGGCCTTGTTCAATCTATTTAACAAGTAGGAGCAACCTGATTGATCCAACTGTTTGAAATAATTTTTAAAAATATTTTATTTTATTAAAATAATTGAACCAATTTAACATATTTTAAATTTATTTTATTATTATAATTTTAATAAATAAAAAAATTATTTTTATTTTTAAATTTTATAACGGATATCAAACATAAAAGTGATCCAATTAAATTATTCTTATCAATTTAATTTCAAATCATTATAAAATTATTAGTTTAAAATCGATTTAGCCCAAATCAAGAACAATAATTTAGACCAAATCAATACCAACAATACTCAATTCTACTGATGATGATAATCTAACAGATATGTATTTCACCAACTATGCAATCCAGTAGGGGCAGAATGAATAAAGATATACAAAGGATAAAGACAAATGGGCAGAAACAGAAACAAAAGTGCAAACACAGCATTTCATTACCAAAATAAGGATAAAGACAGGTGGAAAGGTTGGATATGGAAAACTCTATTATTACACACTCTTTAATGAGACAACCAAGAGAGGATAATGATAGATTTATTATTGTTTCCATATTCTTTTATGAGGGAGAATCCTATGATGGCCAAAAAAGACAACTATCTAATTAATATTAGGGTCAAGATACAGCGAGGGCAGATTTGTTTTGGTTGGCAAATTAATGTACATGCATTTGATGCATGGGTATTAAATAAAAAAAATATTTAAAATTGAATTATAATTTTTTTAAATTCATTATTATAGACTGTGACATTAATTATTAAGTAATAATATAAAATTTTGAGAAAATCTTATATGAAACGGTTCTATCATGTAATAAGATTATTTGATTGATAAATAAAAAGATATTTATTTGTTAATTATAAACAAAAAATTTAAAAATAAATTTTATTTTTAATTTTAATTTATTTATTATATAATAAATAATTTTTTATTAATTAAATAATTTTATTATATTATTTATACGGGCACAAATAAGATCGATACATTTAAAATTTTGCCGCCAAGAATTTTACTCTTATTATTCTTCGATATTAACGCATGATGAATGTGATTGCCTAAAATGGCAACTTAGTAAGGCCATTCCTTGTAAATCCTCCATGCTTCGTGTATGAAGTCTGATCTATGAAACAACTTCATTGGAGATTTTGTCTTCTCTCTGTCACTGCTTGAACTTCTGTCAATGTTCCATGTCGCAAAACGGGCTTCTTGGGAAATGTCTTGCCTCAGTTTTTCTCTTCTTTTTTCTGTTTGTCTCCCTCCCATTGCAAACCTTTCTTTATGGCATCACTTTCTTGACAAACACTATCTTTGACATCATCATTTGTATCCAATGCAAATGGATTCATAGACATAGCTAGAGAGAACCAATTGATGATGTCAGGAGGCTCTGCCAGAACAAGAATCGTAAGCTAAAAAGTCACTTAATCGTAGAAATCATTGAACGTTTGGGCACAAAATCCTAAATAAATATTGGGAAGAAGAAACAAACCAGAAGAAACATGGGAGGCCGAGTTTGAAGATTCCATAATCTATTACAGGAAAAAAAAATGTGTTCCATACAGTATAAACTGTAAACTCGTACTGCTTTAAATGATTGCAGAGAAAATGTGCTAATAAAATGCCTTGCTGATAGGAAACAGCTATGGACAAGGCAGTAGATCCAACTAACCAGAAGAAAGCGATGGAGAACACATAGAACCTTGAATTTATGACAAGAAATACTTGATAGAGATAACGAATTCCAGACGTTCATTATTTACGGAAAAATATGGGAATTTGAAACCAACCATTTCCTTATTGTAATGTCTTGTCTAGTGAACAAGACGAGGATTCGTGCCCGGAACGGACATGATTTGGATTTTCCATCAGATCTCTCTCTGCCTGGTTGAACGAAACGAAACTAGAGACTGTAAATTGTCCTTTCTGTGTTTTTGTTTTCTGAAATTCACAGGGGTGCAAAATTGGCGCCCCCATGGCGGTGTTTTTAGACGCCCACGTACATGCCATTGACATAAGTTGGTTCGGATTTTAAGAAAGAAACTGAACCAAACCAATTGTAAGTGTAAAATTGAACTTAATTTAGTTGGATTTTTTAGTATTTATCAATTCAATTTCAAATATAATATTTTATATTTAATAATTAAATAAATATTATTTATTTTAATTATAAAATCTCTCGTAAAATTTATTTAAAATTTTATCATATAAAACACGAATATTTAAACCTATTATTTTTTTAATTTATAATTTTTAGCGTTTAATGACAATAATAAAATATTAATTTATATTTTTGTAATTCTAAATTTAACTTATTAAAAAACTTAATCTTTTAACTCTATAAAATATTGTTTAACGTTCATTTATATTCAAATAATTTGAATTTTTTGATTTTATTAATGAAGCAATTTTGAATATAATTTCATGAACGGTAATTAATAGATACATTTCTTACAACTTGTTAAAGTTACAAGTAGATAAAATTTAATGTAAAAATCACATATACTCCCCCTAATTATAATAAAATTTATTTAAAAATGTAAAATTATTTTTGATTGTTTATTATTATTATTTTAAAGAATTCATTGAAAAAGTAGAATGTATAAAAATTATTAATGAAAATATTTATACTACTAAATAATTTTAAATATAAAATTTAATTTTAATAAAATGTTTTTGTAGTAAAAAATAAATAAATTTGTTAATTAATTATTTTTATATCAATTTTTTTTTAAAATGTACATGTTTTCATTTCTTATTTCAAAAAATATATATTTTTCTAATAAATTGTTTAAAAGTATTTTTATATGATAATAAATAATTACTAAATTTATTTTTTTATTTTTATTAATAAAATATTTTGTTAAAAATAAAATTTATGCTTTAAAATTGTTTGTTAGTCTAAATATTTTCATTAATAATTTTTTTAATTTCAATTTTTAACATATATATAAATAAAATAATAAAATATTATACTAATATTTCTTAAGCAATTAAGGGTAATTTTAATTTTTAAATAGATTTTAATTATATTCAAAAGAGATATTTATGATTTTTACACATAAATCAATCTACTTATTTAAAGATGGTATTTGTCAATTATTCATTTTGTTAATTAAATCTGTTTAAGTTTTTAAATATAATTCATGAACAAGTTCATAATTATTATGCATGATTTTATAACACACACATATTTCACAAAAAGAAAAAGGAATATAAGTTAATGAAATAATTGAAAGCTACATCTTAAACTTAAAATTCTAATTATCTTTCCACTTGAGATTTGTGTGTTTAAGAACGAGAAATGTGTTTTAAATCTTTTGTCTTCAACTCTATTTTTTTCATTGTAGTTTAAATAAAAATATAATTTTACTCCTTTAACCTTTTTATAGTTAAAATTAAATAGGTAAAACTAACGATTCTGTAATTTAGTGTCGCATCTCAAAAGCTGAACAATTTTTTGATATATTCTTATAACTATTTAGTATACATCAAAATTAAGGCAGTCGTATGATAATAACTCAAAATATAAACTAAATTTTTGTGAGCATCCTAAAGTGAAATTTATACTTGAAAGTACTTATTTCTCTAAGAAATCTTAATAGTAAAATAAAATAACTCTTAATTATTTTTCTTAATTTTGATACACACACACACACACACACGAAAGTTATAGATACAAACAAATTTTGGTAACAACTCTCTATATGGAAATAATAATCAATTCCAACTGGCTAAAATTATATCTCTACGTAAAATCAAACATAAATATAATTAAAAAAAATCGTTTACAACTCACACGATAAAATTTTAGATAAATTTGAGTTGGTTATTATAATAATAGAGTTAATTATTTTTTTAAATAAAAATATAAAATAAAAATAAAATACAAAATCTTATCATAAAAGTTTCAATTCAGGTAAAAAATTAAAACACTGTACATATTTGATCATTTCCAGCGAAGAAATTTCAAATCAATACCCTAGAGACAGATAGACTTGCGTGCAACTTTAATCCTATTGCCTCGTGTCTTCTTCCCTTGTAACCACTCTCTATATTTTTCTTATTCTTCTACTCATTTTTTCAGACTTTTTTCTCACTCTTTCTTACTTATTCTCTCTACCAACTCATAACGCTCTATAGTGATAATCTTTTATTCGCCCCCAAAATCACATACAACTTTGTTACTATCAAATAATTGCATCAATTCTTATTTATCAATTGAGAATTACGCTTATGAACAAGAAGATCTAACAGTTTGTGATCATTACTCATATTGTTTTCAACATTTTAAATTTGTTTGAAGTTTTCCTAAAAATTAACGCTCAGTGATTGTAGGTCTTCGGTGCTCGGAACATGAAGAATATTGCATGCATGTCAAGAATCTAAAGTGGAAAAGTATTTTAGGTAATATTTCTTTTGTCACAAATATTGTCTATCTGATTATTCTAATATGAATTGTTGTTGTTGTTGTTGTTTTGTTTATTTGCTTAGGTTATGAGGTAACAATTTTAGATTTTCGGAAAATTGAATAAATCATAAAAATTGATATTTTTCTTTGTAAAAAAAAATTTGTTTTTGTTCCAAATCTATTATGTTTTCATGATTAGATTATTTTTAAGATTTTACTTTCTTTTTTTAAGTTTTATGCATTATGCATCGATATCCAATTCTCTTTATAATCTATCTTGTTCTTCCATAATATATATATATTATAAAATTTATTTAATTTTTTTTATAAAATATATTTTTATAATTTTATCTTAGTAATGATGAAATTTTGTTAATTTTATGTTTTAATTAAAAATTATATATATTATTTTGTGAGTTAAGTTGAGTGAGGTTCGATTGAGTCTGATTCAAGAAAGGTAAAGGGTATTATATTGCAAAGGAAAAAGGTCACGATTGTTTTTTTTTAACATAATTTTTTAGATTTTAAAACTATTGTATTAAAAAACTAATATAAAATACGATTGGTTTAAACAAATAAATAAGTATTTTAATAAAAATAAAGACATTTAAAATAGGCCATTTTGAATAATTTATTTGTCGTACAAAAGATTTAAATTTTTATAATTTTATCTTAGTAATGAATGAAATATCTTATTTTTTTATAAAATTTAAAAATGAATCAAATTTTGACAAATTTATTATTATTATTATAAATAGGGTTGAGAAATTGAGGGAGATTGAATTGGTGAAAGAGGTGACAACTGTCCTTTTTCACTGAAATTTTTTTTTCAACTATTGTACTAAAAACATAAACAAATATGATGTAAGAATACTTTTTAACGGATAAATATTCATTTTTGTTAGAGTAACTTAAAATTATTTTGTCTCATACAAGGCAAGGATTGTCTAAGATATATCCTATGTAATTTAAATCTGAAATTTTTAATTTTTCTATTATTTGTTTTAAATTTTTGCTTTGCAATTTAAATTTTTCGTTAATTATTTTAATTTTTTATGTTTTATATTTTGATTTTTTATTTCTTTAAATTTTGCATTAATCATTTTAAAATTGTTTTAAATTGTCAATTTTATATTTTAAATTACTGGTATATTAGCAATTATTACTAATACAATATTTGTTTGAAATCAGTTTTGGTCATACTATTGCACAGTAGCATGGAATTCCTCCCTAGAAGTCAGTCGTAGACACAAATGGGGAGACATGCAAACAATTATAATGTTGCTAAATCAATATAAAGGATGAGCTAGCTGGAGTAGATACGTTGTATCAGAATGACTTTGCTATCATACATACTTCTTGATGTGCCTGATTTTGTTTCTTTATTGAAGTTGTATACTAGCTTTTGCTTTTCATGGAGTTTCTATGTTAACTTATGTATCTTGTGTTTCAGTTAGTATTCTGCATTGAACGAAACAGGGAAATATTGAATCAGGGTTCTTGAAATTATTACTGAAGAGGAAAATGTCTTATGAGATGAGGACTAGAAAGCAGAAGGACATTTGCGTGAATGATTGGGAGAGTTCAGACGATGAGGATTATGACTCCAGTTATTCTGATCCTGACTACACCAGGACCGGGCCACAGAGAAGACCCCAAAAAACCAAGGTCGTATTGAATTCATCCATTAATAATCCAATGCAGGATAATTCTGCTGCTGCTCCTGCTGCTAGTGATGGTGATGTAGCTGCAAGTTCAAGCAGAAATGTTAGTATTGTTCTTGCTATTGCTGCACCGGGAAGACTGCCTGGACTTCCTCCAATGGAAAGGGTCAGAGTTGAAGAAAGGCCTATAAGGAGAAGAAGAAGATCGCTATTGCTTAGAAGACCGAGATTATCAAACTGGAATAACAGAGAACAGGATGTTAACAAGACGAAGACAGTAGTATCATGGCTGATAGACCTAGGGTTAATTAGAGAAAATCAAGCAGTTTGGTACAAGGATCCGGAGATTGAAAATCGAAGGTTGACAGGATATATTAAGAGGGAAGGCGTGTTGTGTGATTGCTGTGCCAAGGTGATAACAGTGCATGAGTTTGAAGAGCATGCCCGCCGGGGCGAGCTTAAGGAGCCATACTCCAACATTTACTTTCCCTGTTGGGGAGTTTCTCTCTTGCATTGCATGAATAAAGTGTGGGAAAAGCAGCCGGACGAATTGGCACGCCGTGCATCTAATGCTGTAGCGCCTTGGATAAACGCTACAGACCAGAACGATGATGCCTGTATGATTTGCGCAGATGGGGGTGACTTGATTTGCTGCAAGCAATGCTCCTCTACTTTCCATTCAAACTGCACTCTCATGCTGGTAATATTTTCTTTTCTTTCCTTTTCTTTTCTTTTGGTCGACCGTACATATATACATAATTGCCAAATCTTTGAAATTTGGAGAGCACGCAGAGCATACCCCAAGGAGATTGGCCGTGTCCTTTCTGCAAATGCAAATTTTGTAGCAAGGGCCGCAGGGATGACGTACCGTTGAGGGTTTGCGTGCAATGCGAAAGGAGATGTACGTCTTTTCACTTCCCTTGACTTTGCGATTTCAGAAAGCCAATATAAACATGCATTTATTTTAGAAAAGTACTTCTTTACAAGAAGCGCTTTGATTAAAATGTTAATCTTCTATTGAATGACAAAAAAATGAAAATGAAAATTGTATATGATCTACCACGTATGGCTGAAGATCAAGCTCAAGCTCTAACTTAAGGTTTATGTTATATATAGTTCACTCCGATTGTCTTCTCGTAAAGCCACCAGTTTGTATTCATTGTCAGACCGAATTTTGTGAAATAAGTTGTTTCCGGGTACTTTTTTTCCTCCTATATTGCTATACTTGTTCTGTTAGTTTTCTTAATTTGTTTGACTGAGCTGAAGCTGTGTAAAAATGAAGGTATTTACGGACATCCAGGAGAAGTTTTTGGGGGTAAGAAATGATTTAGGTGATGGATATTCTTGGAGTCTGGTCCGGATGATCCAACGTGGGCCGCCACATTCATGTTTGGATTCCCATAAGATTGGAGTATGCAATTCCAAAGTTGCTATAGCATGGACTGTCATGGACGAAATTTTCTTGACGAGTGTCGATCGCCGTACTCAAATTAACATCATCAAAAGTGTAGCCTACAATCGCGAGTAAGCAAGTTTGACCTTCTCTCTTGAATTTCATACATTAACTCTGGTACTAACATTTTTGCTTTTTCTAAATGGTGTCTTTCTGGTCCAGCCCGACGCGGATGAATTTTAGAGGTTTTTATACTGCTATACTGGAAAAGAATGATGAAATCGTCTCTGTGGCATCGATAAGGTGTTTCTTCCTTCCATTTCATGTGCTTATGATATAATCCAATTTACCTGCATGCATGCATCTATAATTCTCTCTTAATGTATAGGGTGCATGGGAACAAAGTTGCTGAGATGTCATTTATCGGAACCCGCCAAAGGTTCAGGAAGAAAGGCATGTTGCATAAACTATTTACTGAAATCGAATCTGTAAGTTCTAGTACTCAGTGCGTGTTATATGTATAGTTATTCATCAATCTTCTAGCCAGTTATGGAACAATTTCATGTCTGTAGTAATTGAAATTATCCTGCTTGGAACAAGTTCTGATGCTAATTTTATTGTCCAGGCTCTTAGACTTCTCAAGGTGGAACTACTAGTTATTCCATCTGTAACTGAACTTGAGCCAATGTGGGTCGACAAGTATGGTTTTTCCCGCGTTAAGGGTGACCTGATGAAGGATTTAATCAACTACAACATCTTGACGTTTCCAGCCACTGTCAGACTACAAAAATCCTTGGGGGCGATAGCTGCAGGGCCATCTGTTGTGCCATCTGCGGTGGCGAACGCAGAAGGGCCATCTGCTGTGGCAAATGCAGAGGCGGCGTTGTATGTTGCGGGAGAAGGAGGGACAACTCTTGCAGACGCAGAGGCCGGTGCGGGCTTTCTCTATCTTCAGAATTTTTTTATTCTCTTGTTCGTTTCATCATTTCAATGACCCAATTCTTTCTGTTTCATTACCTTTTATGTATAGCTACGGAGGTCGTTGAGACAAAGAACAAAGAAACTGGACAAACTCAAGGCAGTAACCCTCGGAGGGTCGCACTTTTTGACTTGAACCTTGAACCCCCTGAAGATGAGGATTGTGCTTTAATGCAAACAATGTAGGAAGGAAGAAGTTCATGGAGCACCATGAACGGAAAGTGTTTAGGGTAGTCGAAGGTTTGTTTAATTTCAGTGGTTTTTGAAATGCGGGACGTTAGTTCTCTGTTAGACTATGTGAGAGTATGGTTAATTTTATATTTAGTACTTTGTAATACAGTTAAGTTCGCGTGAGTTGTACTTTGTTGGCATGTTGTGCTCAAGTCTTTAGCGATGGACAAATCGGAACTGGAGAGAACTGCGGCATGATTTGAGTATGGTGCTGGGTAATGTATGGATGGTGTCATTTTATCATTGGATTGACTATGAAATGTTTGCGACTCTCGTTATAATTTCTCTCTTTTCGCAGTGAATTTTGTTTCTGTGAAAATCATGGTGAATTCCTCTCTTTAGGATACAATGGTGTTATCTATCTAGGTTTAGCAGTTCCATTTGCAGTCCTTAGAGCAGACAACATCCAAATTCCGAAATTCTTCCCGTAGCCAAAGCGAATTAAACTGACGGCTTGATTTCAATGATTTGCACCGGCCAGCCAGCCAGCAAAGACGCCGGGTCTACCGTAATTTTGGTTCTTTTTCTTTTGGTCTTCCCTCCTGATGGTAAGTACAGCAACTCCCAGCTGAGTTTCCTCCGCTGCACTGAGCCCGAGCTGTTCTCCCCACGTGAGCTTTTAAGCAGCCAGCATGGCATTCAGTGTTCTCATATTGAGACAATGCCAAAATACTGCAGCGCCTTTCCCCGCAGAAAGCTCGCACGATTGCTCTTCGATATTTTCTAGACGAAGAAGAAATAAAACAATAGTTCAGCGCTCATTAGCAGTGAGATGAAATCAATTACATATCTTGCTACAACATCGATAACTTCCAACATTTACAATTGACTCTTGACAACTCGAATTGCGCCCCAAGTTGCCTCAGTTAGGGTAAATGACAATTATCGTGTCAATAAGACTGAATGGTGGGAGACTCGTGTTGAATGCGACTACAACACTGCGCAGATGGCTTCCAGTTCTCCCTCTTTTGTATGCGAAAGAATTACTCCATCTATGATCTACTGATACAATTAGAACAATTGTGTTGATGGATCAAAGAAAGAATTGGGTTAAAGGAGAAAACAAATGCTACAGGAACCATCTCTTTTCTGTACTCCTTTAGGCCTAAGTTACGAGTTTCGCGTCTTCTTCAGCTTTTCCCATCATCTGATTCCTCATCTCGACATCTTTCAAGAATCAAATTACAGTTATTCATTGTAGAGCCATCAAGAAGTCCATGATTCCAAAGTTTGATCATGAATAGCCTCCAACACCAAAATAGAGCAGGAGAAAGGACCAGCTGCCGTCCATGAAGCTTGGAAAATGCTTCACATGCCCAAGGAACATGACCATCTGCCAGGACCCTGCCACAATTGGGGATATAACCTTTTGACCTCAAAAACATTTAATTTCTGCAACATCTTGATGTACCAAAATTGAAGGAAATAAACAAAGATTACAAAAGAAATGCATAAAAATAGAAAGATTTAAGTCGTAAGCATAAACTACCGTTGCTTCCGCACAAAAGAGTTCCAAAGATGCATAAGCTTCTTCTCATCTTTGCTAACATCAACAAAATCATCAAGCATCTGCAACATGTCAATTTCACACTAAGTTTCCATTTTTTGCAGTCTAGAAGCATGCACAAGAGTTGGGAAGCAAACTCTTCTTGACAGAGTATGTAAGGACCCATCCAACAGTGTTTTACAAGGTTTTCATTTTGATGTCTGTCTGATACATATTTTTGTAAAACGATGATTGCAAAACACAAAAAGAAACCTTCACTTTTTGCAGATAAAGTCAAAAACAGTTTTTTATCATTTGTCTAAATTTGAGAACACAAGCAAAACACTTTTCTCTCATCTCCAAATGGAAGGACGTAATTCCATCATTGCTCCTCTTCCTCATCTGCCTCTTCTTCATGAATCTTTTTATTGGAACAATACCTAAAACACTAAATGATCTTCAATGGCAGCAAGTGGAGGGTCTCTTGGAAAGAGATGGCCAGAAAGGCTAGAGCTAACTACAAATACCCACCATGCCTCTTTCTCTCTCATCATTGTCTCAATTTAACTTCCATGGTTGTTTAAACAACCTCCAAATTGAAATGGGTTTTCTATCAAATTGATACTTTTGGGATTGTAATAGAGAGTTTCCTGTTGACATTGGGAGATATAAGTTGAAAATGGTCTAGAGATGGGTATGTACTCTAATGGAGAAGTTGAAGCATGGGTGTTGAGTGCTTTCTTTGGGCTTTGACCACATAGAAAAAGCTTGAACAAGGATAGGTTAAGACTAATGGACAAGTAACATAAGCTTCAAGAAAGTAACCAAAGAATTGTAGTAAAAATGTGTCATCAGACTAATAAGAGATGCATTTAGCTATCACTTTTTACTTAGAATATTGAATAATTTTAAAATAACAAAAATTTTTATGGTAAAAAAGAAAATCATACAATCATATTCAATATTTTCCCAAAAAATTTAAGATTCATCAAAATCATTTTAAAAAATAAGCATTTTACTATTTTTCATTTTTGAAGTATTGGTTTTAGAAAATATTGCTGAACACGATCTTGAATTTTAAAACCACCAAATCGAAACGCCATTTTCATTTTTATAATTTATCTTTAGAACAACTATTTAAAGGGGAAAAAATAACGAACACGCCCTATTATTCTTTAAATCTATAAACCAGTTTCACAAAATTTGGAAGGCTTATAAGAGCAAATTTTATTACTGTAATGAGAATCTTAACTCCGGAAAGAAACAAAACAAAGATGAGAATCATCAGGCATACCCGTCGATCTTCAAAATCAGCAATGTCATCATCAACTTCGTCCTCACTATCTTGATCTGACATTACTTGTTCTATTGACATTGGCTTCAGATGCAAAAAGAAATGTTTCAATAGTTGGCAAAGAGTCAAGAGAAAAGAAATACTAATAAAGAAAGGAAAGAAAATAGTATGAACTATCTATTAGTCTCTAGAAAATATTAACAAATTCTAGGGGATCCTATTTACCAAACCTACAAGTTAGAATATGCAATAACAAGCAACTCTACATGCACAAACAGAATAAAACAATGTTTCTGAGCAAAAATGCAGTTAATCAGATGAAACATATCCTACACAAACCATAAAAGAATATAATCCTTTTAATCTTGTAGGTATCAAAAATCCAACATACTCATCTTTACAATTTCTATCTGGTTCAGGCCCAGAGCAGAGAACACCATCATCTAGTTAACACCTAAAAGTATTTAACTGGAGCTGATGAGAAGCCGATTCACATGTTTATAAACCTGAAAATATCTATCCTCTGAAAGCCTCTGTCTAGCTTAAACTATCAATAGAACAAACCAGTTAAAAGATTGTGGATTACCAAAGTTCTACAGGAGAGGAGATACCTAATGATTCGTAAAAATAAAGAGAAGTCAAGATACAACGTAGCCCTCAAAAACTTTAGAATATGCCAGCAAAATAAAAATTTAAAAGTACAGGCACAAGATACCATTGTAAAGAGGTGAGAAAGGCCAAGACTAAAAGCATATAAATGTGTTGACTTTTTAAGTGTCAGTCACTCTTCTGAATTCTCACAAGCTTTCAGAAACATGTTCCAGTTTCCTTGAGTTAAAAAATGGCCAACATTCTCCTTGTTAAAAGAGCAATGAATCAGAGAATCTACACGCTAAAACATTATTCACTTAAGCAGGATAGAATGTTGAGCCCAGAAGCTTAAGCCAGGGAATTCTTGGCCAATTCCTTAAATGTAAGTCCTCCACTTGTCTTATTCTCTTCCAATTTGGGATTTACTGCACACTCTTTCACACATTTGGTAATAACCCCTCTCCCTATCTCTGACCACCCATCACAACCCCCCACTTCCCTCTAAATGAAAAACAGGAAAAGAAAAGGAGAAAGCATCAAGTTTGTACCAGATGACCCTGATCCCCAACAAGCTAAAATAAATGAGTTTTTACAAAGAGAAAAGACACTGATGACTTCACCACAGTGACCAAACTTATCAAGAAATATTGTAGCAGTTACTAAAACTCCACATTGTTTAACGATCTTATTCTGAAACCATATTGGAGTTTCACCAGTAATTGTAAAAGAGTATAAAATTTTTAGCACAAGCTTTCCTTTGCTTAGATATGAAAACTGAGTCAACAGCACAAATATGCAAGCCAAGAGCAATAGCTTGAAAAAAAAATAAAAGAAGAGGCAGATATATCAAGAGACAACATTCTCTTAACAGGTTCAATGTTGCTAATCACCTGAACTCGGTGAGAATGATAGAACAGGCGTTTGAAGAGAAGTGTGCGGCTGCGTAAAGTTTCAAAAGTAATAAATCAATAGTAATGCACAAAAAATGGAAATATATGTATAAATATATACTTTGTGCAAATGGGAGGTGGCAAACGGAAGCAGATGATGACTTAGCAATAATAAGGAAATAAACCGAGCAAATTTGGAATTCATACTTTCTGGGGTCTGACCGTTCCATAGTTAACTTCCTAGATTTTACAACATGTAGCACGGCAGGGACTGCAGCATCACTTCCGGATATGGATTTAACACACTCAGGGTCCACAGAAGATTGAGCCATGGCAATTGGAACACTGGGACCTGTGAAACTGGAAGCAACATGTTCAATGCAATCTGCTGCATTAAAACCAGAGGCTTTTACTTCATCCCTCCCATTTGGCAGCTTTCTTTCGCTTGGAGATAACTTGGAAGGCTCCTCACCTTCACAGTAGAAACATCAAGAGCATGATGTTAGTTTTCACCTTCCATGAAAGCAAAAAAGGAGAGGAAACCAATATGAATCATTCTCTATCCTGGTATTTCTTGCTAATGTTCTACGCATTAAAATTCAACTCATATCACACTCTCAACCCCTCAAAGAAAAACATAATTAAAGGAAAAAAAGGGGGCCAAACTCCCATGTGCAAATTCCAACTTCTCAAGGAACAGAAATATAAGAATTCTAAACACAGTGTGGTTTTAAGGGGACTATATTTCATCAAGTAGAATTGGATTCTTCACAGTTGGATTTGAGCTAAAACTTAGCTGTACATTTGACATCAATACCCAAATAATTTATGGTTAATCATCTAGCGGAAGATGCACCATCAAACAACAAACCCACAATCTAAGAACAGCTCACAAGAAAACCTTCCTTTTTCCACCCACATCAACATATTCCCCTTAGAAAGAGATACTTGGGGAAATTTTAAGATGGGTTCTTTTACATTATTCTCAGCCTAGAATAAATGCATCTCACAAAGGCTTCACCATTTCCTATGCTTCCTCAATGAAAAAGGAAGAAACAAACTCTATGTGCTAAGGGAAGATTTTGAATCTACCTGGAATCTTAAAAGCAAATACACTAGATTTGAAGGAATGAGAACTAATTACAAAGATGCAGTTTGTCTAAGTCGCATTGATTAACAAATGTCTTGGTAATAAGCTTGCAATAGCTACGAGTATCAAAAGATGAATAAATACGTTGAGAATGGTGGTTGTATTTGATAGCAGAAAAGTTCAATTACTGGATTGAAGAGACCGATAGCAATGTATGAAGACAAAAAAGAAATAAAATTAATATTTCTGCTATCAGAGCCCCAAATGAGGCTTAAGCTTGTTTTCTAAAAAAATGGCTCTTCCTCCATCCTGAGCTTCCGACCAAATGGAGAGTAGAACTGACAAATTAACAGATGCAACCTCCGAGCCCCTTGTGCATTATTTTAAAAACAGTAAGTTTAAAGAAATTGAACCTGCTAAAATAGCCATGCAAGGCATTGAGAAAAAAGTTTTTACCATCATCCTTTGCAGGAAATTCTCTGTTTGAATAATCGAATAATTCCAGTGAATCCAACTCCAAGAATTGTATGTTAACTTTCTTTTCATGTACAAGGTTCTTTCGCTTACGCTTTCGTGGCTTTGAGCTGAACACACAATCACCTTTTAATTCTCAGTATTAATGCGAACCATAAAGAGGGGAAGGGAAGGATATTAACTCAAAGTTGCACACAATATCCAAAGATATAAAACCTACCAGAAGATAAATGTCTGCAGTCGAGGGTCCACTCCACCTGCTACAATCTGTAACAAGAACACGTTGACATGATGAGATCATATGGCTCACCAATGCTTAGTGATTGCAGAATTTGTTTCTACCAAGTGTGAAGATCCAACATGTCCCATAACTAGACCTAAATGGTATTTTCAAACATAATGCTAATTTGTATCAACAACTATTAATAGGCAGAAGTAAAGAAATTTTCACTACATAAAAATTCTATTGTCAATGAGCTATCTGCACAGAAATGCAAGGTTGTAATGGATCCACAATCTAATGGTTCTAGGAAAGAAATCTCTGAGAATTCGAAGTAAAAACAAGATATCAGTCATCTAGTACCCTTTCTTCAAGTTTATTTGCTCAACATGTTTAAAATGGCAAATAACCTCAAAGAAGAAAAGAAATCCTTAGTAATTCCAAAACAAAGAAAATGAGCGCCGACCTCAGATGTCACTGTATCAATTTTCACAGATACATTCACTGCCTGATAATCTTCGGCTACCTACAAAACAAATGTTTCTTTATTAGTCTTTGTAGAAGGGCTACACAAATAGCAACTAACTGGATATTCTAAATTACTAACCCAAAACTCATAGTCAAATAAGTCATGTGATGAGCACAAGTGATACCGCAGTCCCTGCAAACAAAAACAAAAGTGCCCTTGCTGATGTCTTAGCAAAGCATTTCTATAAAAGATTACGTACTCATCTTTATCTAACAAAGACCTGAAAATTAAGTACTTGCCTATAGTGAGGATCACTCACCTAGCAAAATAAATAATGAAGGCAAAACAACCCATAAAACTGACATTCTTGTTAACCTTCAAATTATGCATGAAAGACAAAGAAAAGCACTATGCTATATGAATATCCACCTTGAAGCTTGCGCATTGCATCAAGCAAAATGGACAAGAGAATTCCTCAGTTACTGCACATTGACAAAAGAAAATATAATTACCTCAGAAAAATTAATTCCACTGTCAGTTTCAACAGGTCTAATTAAATGTACTGACAAGAAACTACATAGAAAGAGAGAGAAACAGCTTCTAATCATGTCCTACACTAATGAGCACGGATCAGGACTATATCCAAAACTAAAAGGGATGAAAATTGGTTACAAGTTCAAACCAAGATTCAAATAGGCCAGATTAGTATAAATAGGTATATTCATAGGTTTGTTGATAGTTGAAACAATAAGCATCAACCTGGTTACATTGGTGCAAACAGACAGTTTAATAGTGTTCAGGCCAAAGCAATCTATTTCATCTCAATTAAAAAGTAAATGTATTTCAGTATATAAAAGGCCCCACCGTGCACCTTGCTACTTCTGACAGTTGCTAGCTGCCTGGGTCTTTGACAGATAACAGAGAGTGGCCTTTCCACAGATAATTTATGGCTAACCATACTATCCACTGAATATTCATTTCATCCTATCCTTTTATCCTAGGATCAAGAACCCAACCACCTCAACCTGCAGCATCTCTTCTCCATATTAAGACAATAACAATAATATGTATAAAGAAAAGTTGGTGTTTTCTACATTAATATGCTTTGGAAGACCTATAATAGCACGAAAAGAAGCAATAAAAAAATATGTTGGTCATTTCCAACATTGAAGCATTGACAAAGAAGAAAATGAGAATAAAAGTAGTTTAGCAAGACAACCACTGAGTTCATTGCACTTCACAATAAACTAGACGTGGTAAAGAAGTTAAAGTATACAGTGTACAATAATACAAAGAGAAATCTGTCATACCTTCAGTCTTTTGTAGCATGTTGCTGTAGTCCCTATAATTGAACACTACAATTCCAGCCCTCAACCTAAAGAAAATTATGCAAACTACATTAAAAAAAAATATGCCATATTACAAAACCATGCATTCATTATACAGATATAGTGAAGAAAAGGAAACTAAGCCCAAAACTCTTTTTACTTTTTGGAATGTAAGAATGATCAGTATCTGTTAGATACATGCATAGAAAAAGTAAACATGATCCTATAGACCTACACGTATCTTTGAATCCAACCCAATGGTATTATCATCACCACACCTTGTGGCCGGCATCTTCCACAAATTAGTTCTCTGTTTCACAAATTTGTTTCTCCATATACAATACGCAAAAATCTAATAGCCTTAATTAACTTAACACATAAAAGAAAAGAAATTTTTCAGGAAACCGGAAATAGATTTGCACAAAGAAATTATTAAGTACTACATTATTTTAAAAAGAACCAAGTTTACTGTATGACTGGAAAGAGAAATAGCAATTGAATGATGTAAACAATTGATAAAAGTGAATTACTAGAACCAAGGAAAAACATTGCTCTCCAGTATAGCAGAATATCACTGTGGAAACAAAAGAAGACTACTGGCATTAGCCAGCGATCAGTTATCCTCTATAACAATTTTGAATAATTACATGAAGATGACAAATACTTCCAGATTCAGGACCATAATGTTCCAAGTTTTCTTTTGAAAGTAAAGGCTGCGTTCCTCCAAAAGGGTGAGAAGATTTACAAACAAAAAAGTGAAAAGAGAAGAAGAAAGACAGGCCTTGTCTTTAATCTGACTTTAAGCGAGAGCAAGTTTTATTGGTTGAATGTTACTAACGCAGAAACTTAAGCAAAGATACCCTGGCGTTCTAAAGTACTCTCTCTTATACAGCAGGTCCAAGAGTAGTGAGACTAAAATTTTATAAAGAAGAAAGTTCACAATCTGAGAACAATCTGCAAACCTCAGCCATCAATCCTGTCAATTGATTGATTGTTACTCTTCCTCTATCCCTCTCCTGTCCCATGCTTTCCCAGTTATCATGATAAAAAACATGTATAAAATGGAATGAGTATACGTACATCAACATCAACAAATTAGCTGTTCCTTGCAAAGAAATATTCAAATATATACATAAATGATATATGGTCAATTGATTTAATTTTCTATCTTTACTGCTAAAGATTAAAGACATATCAAGATGGAAAATAATACCTCCTCTTTCGTCGTGCTAGCATTTTGTAGCGCAAACATCTTCGAAGAAATGAAGGCTGCAATACAAAATGCACTTATTAGAAAGCAGAATAGCACAGAGGATGACTATCAAAAGAGGAGACCTGGAATTGAGCACCTATATGATTTCTAACTACCATGCCAGCATGTGATTGTACCAATATTTAGTGCTCAACAATAAATACTAACAGTAAGGAGTGATGAACAGTAGTCAGAAATAATCAACATATAAAACTGAAGTGCCAAAAAGAACAGCATAGCCAAACCACTGATTTCTTCTCAAAAGTAACAATCTAAACAATATAGAGATGAGTCTGATAAATATGCTTGAAATCATGCGAGCATACTTTATCAGATTTTGTACCTAGAAAGATTGTTTGAAAATGTTTTTACCCTATAAGATGAAAAATTTTCTTCCAAACTCAAAATAAAAGCTTCTAAGTTAGTTAGTCCAACACAACAAAATCAAAGATAAGCTCAAAGTCAGAACTGCTACAAGAAAATGCACAACATTACATTATGTTGAGCACGGTGCCGTAGAATATTGTATAGCTCAACAGGCTTGCAATATATTAAGAGACTCTCTTCACCGGCAGTTGCCTCTTCTGCAGACAAATGCCCGCATGAATTTTGATGACACATCTGATCCACGCTCCAACACCAATTAAAGCTGCAAACCAGGTATAAAACGTCATGATTGGAAAAATAAATAATTATTGTCAAAACTTTTATGAAGAAATTTATTTCTCCTAGTTAATGCTTCATCAATGCCTGTATTAGTTCACTACAAAAACAAAATATCTGGGTTTGACTAACATTCTTACTAGGCAGCATTACCCTCCCCTTGTTATAAACCAAGAAACATCAATCAATATAGTCTAATCACAAATTTCGAAATATCTTAATATATAACCAAAAACTACCACGTCGAAAAATATAAATAATCTGTAATTTCTCGATTCGTGAAAATTCCTCCAAGCCAGGTCTAATAAAAACCATACCATCCTTTGAGGACTGCTCAATATTGGCACCGACTGACAGACAGAAATAACATGATCAATTCTCCCAAAAATAAATAAATAAAAACAGAATAACTATCTCTCGTTACGTCGATAGTCAAATCGAAGAACAACCACTTAATCAAGGACAAGACGCGTGTCACTTAATCTATTGTTGTTCGTTGATGCATATGCACCGCAGGCAAACCAAGAACAAGTAAAAAAGCCATGATTATTATATCTGAGCGGTAAAGGAAGGATTTCTGAACACAACCTCAACCGCTTTCAAGGTTGTGTAAATGTTTCAGCTGAATTAATTCCAATTTACTACTTAAATTATATTGATGAAATTCTATCAAGTAAATAACAACAAACTATGAAAGATCCCAAAAAAGAAAACGCCTAATTAATCAACAGGAACCAAATATCAAACAACAAAATTATTTAACTGCAAAATATGATTGCACTGTCTCTTGCAAGCAAAATTGATGTAAGAATTAAGGAAGAGAGAGAGAGAGAGAGTTACCAAATCGAAAATTTCGCGGAGAAATCGGAGGAGAGGTTAAGAACACGACCGGCTGAAGAAGGGCTCGCTTAACGGAAATAAGACCCTTTCCACTTGGCAGGTGACTATGGGCTCGGTGAGGCCCTTTGTCTGATTTGACTTGATACCTGGGAGCACGCTAGTTAAGGCGTCACATTTACCTGTCAATATGCAATCACAAAATGGTTAGTCATCAGTTGCCACTTGGCAGGTTGGTATGGGCTTGAAGTGGCCCATTATTTTGTTTGACTCGGCTTTTTCCCTAGTTTGGTTTAACGAGTTTGGGCTCATTTAAAGTCCAACTTGTTTGATTGAGATCTATACATGCACCCTTGCTTGTAATACAATGTTTAATACCACTCATGCCCCTGTATTATACTTTCTTTAATATAATAGTGATGCAATAGATTTGCATTTTAACTTAATATTCACAACAGATACTTCCTTTCATTTTCAGATAATTTTTTAGAAAGTCAATACAAGGTTCCCCAATTTTATGGCTCAATGTTCTGGGATCATGATGGGTAACTTTGGTTTTGGGCAGCTACTTCTCGCTAAGATTATGGTAGTCGTTCTTACTCTGGAATATGCATTTGATAGAGGGTGGAGGAGTAATTCTATTTCTCTACCGTGATCAATCTCTGGTGAAACTTATTCTAAATCCTTCCTGGCCTCTCAAGAATCAGTGAATTAGTCGTCGTACCAAATTGACTTCGTTTTATTTTTGGTATTCTCACATCTTCGATAATTTAACTAGATTGCCAACTTGTTTGCTCGTGGCACCAGCTTGCTTTGCTATAGCTTCACTTGGAGAGTTACAGACAACCCGAATGATGTCTTCCTTTTCATGCAAATGACTTTCCTAATTGTATAGATTTGATTCATCTTTATTGTCTTTTCATGCATTTACGCGAATAGCTAGTCAGCTTCCAACTCTACAAACAACATGGTTACGTAGCACGTACCGATTGCATGGTGCATGCTTAGTTACTAAACCATTTTATTTAGGCATCACTTCAGTTCCAAATTCTTGTGTAATTCACACGTAGTTGACTGTCTTACTGGCTAAATAATCGGTCCCTTAATATTTGAACTGAAGAAGACATTCAAACAGAATCCATAGTCAAAGAAACTGCTACATCTCCACAACAGTGTATTAATGGGAGAAGATATGCACAGGGATATTTATAGCATTCAGTGTATGAATGGGAGAAGATATACACAGGGATATTTATGGCATTCAAACCATACAGTTAGTCAACTGATGGTTCCCTCGTCATAATTTCAATGTGAACCCTCGACTAAGTTTTTACCTAAAGATCAATATTTCTCTTCAAAATTATCTAATTGGAGAAATATGTACAGAGAAACATCACAAAGCTAGCTAAGTAACTGAAGTTATCAACCAAAGCATGAACACATTTATCTCCAACATGCAACATTCAGAGTTTAAAGATTTTGAACCTCACATATCCAGGCACGTTGACACAACGAACGACCATGGAAACTTTTCAGGCGACCCTTGAGATCAGAAAGCATAGTCTAAACACGACACCATGTCATTAAACCTTTGAACTAACTTTGGGGATCATCTCTAGCTGAACCCAAACATGACTTTTAATGCATTGATGAGATAGATTCACATTAGCTATAAATGCATTCTAAAATCCTCTGGGTGTGATTTGTGAGACATTGACTGTATTTTTATACTATGTATTCCAGTACCATGCAGCACGCTCCCTTTGATTATACGTTTACAAAGACATACATACATACATACATACATATTTTGTTTAGCTAATAGTTGGTTGTTGGATGATACATCCATGAATCTTCCTCTTAAGTCAGCGATTTACCACGTGTTCGGACTCGTGCTTAATTTTATGCACCAAAAGATTTGTTGTCGATTTTATAAAAGGGACAACAAATTGACAATTTTGGCGCGTCTGCTCTCTATGTTTTTGTGGTCTACTCGAAGACACCGCGGTCTTTTTCCTCGAACCTACAATAGGCCGGTGGTCTATTATGCATAATTCAAAGAATATTTAATTCTTTTCATTCTTATATTTACCATTTAAATTTTATATTTAAAATTTATATTAATTTTTTAAAATTTTATATTTTATATCTTAAATTTTATAATAAAAAAATATAAAATTTTATTTTTTTATTTTTTAAATTAATAAATTTTTAATTTCTTTAAATTAATTAGCTTTACTTTAGCGACTTTGGGAGGCAATCTATTAGCAAGTGAATGGGTGAACGGGCTCACTAAAGGTCAATTGATGGTGTGATGCATGTGTGTCGTGAATTGTCACTGAACTAGATAAAGAAACAATGATGGGAAAAATGTGCAAGTAAACACGCGGAGTAAGTGAGCAATGCATTAACTGCATGCGTCCATTTCTGTTGTTGACAAGACAGGAGAATTATTGGTTCTGTTCCTTTAGGCCTTTCTGTGTGTGGGTCTGCCGTGTTGTATCCAAGAACAT
The DNA here is from genome assembly GCA_019650275.1 of Xylocarpus granatum. Taxonomy (NCBI): domain Eukaryota; kingdom Viridiplantae; phylum Streptophyta; class Magnoliopsida; order Sapindales; family Meliaceae; genus Xylocarpus; species Xylocarpus granatum. Next base: position 217,599 of record BNST01000098.1, on the reverse strand, counting down.
TTAGTATTTATAATTTAAAACAATTCTTATAAGATTTTAATATTTTAAATTTTTATAAAAATTATTTTAAATTATAAATTTTTAAAAATAATAATAAAATAAAAATGACTGGGGAAAATGACCATATGTGCCTGGGCGCGGACTTCCAATTTGCATCAATCAATTCAGGTTACTACCAAGGGAAATGACGGGGAAGAAGTTATCATTTTTACTTAAACGTGTTTCCAAACTATTGGAAAGCCTTTCCTCCACTTATCTAATTGCACCAACCACCAACCGTGGTAGTTCCATTACATACCAAAATTAAATTAATTACTAAATAATTGTTTCTTTTCATTGCCTTTTTTGTTCGTGACAAATCAATCATTTAATTTATTTTATAAAAATTATAATTTTTTATTATTAAAAATAATAATAATTTATAAAATTATATCAACTTATTTTTTTTATTACCAAACAAGTGAAACGTATATATGATTGATATTGTATATAAAAATTAAAATAAGTAATATTATTAAAGCATTAAAATTTAAAAATATATATAATATTAATTATCATTATTTTTTATATTTAAAAAGTCAATAAAAATAAATAAATTATATGATAAACTTTTTTGCAAATTTTTTTTAGTTTTAAAAATAAATTAGATAATTAATATTACAAAACTAAAAATATTATTTTCACAAATTATATAATTTTTATAAAAAAATAAATAAATATAAAATATTATTTACTCTTATTATTTTTTAAAAATATATTTTAAATTTAAAATTTTTTTAAACCTATTAAATTGATTCAATTTGATCGGTTTGAATTAAAAACTAAACTAATAATCATTACTTTAATTTTTTTAAATCAAAATCGATCTAATATTTGCACGCGTACAAGTAAGGTATACTATTTACCCAACTAGTGGAATGACCTCTAACGATAAATATTTCACAGTGCAAAAGCCACGATACAGCAATTAGTAAAATAATTGAGAGTTTGAAACTTAGAAAACACTTAACTAATTATTACGGAGGCTTGATTATTTATTGTGTTGAGAGGGGAAAATAATTTATTGGCATTAAATAATGTTAGCATGTTTTTGGAATGTTATTATTTTATTTTATAACATTAAAGTCGCCGAAATAGAGGACATTACGAGTGTGGAATTTAATATAATATAATAATTAAATAATATCACATGTTAAAAATTAAAAGCAAATATACGCGTATTATTTTTCACGATGTTAATAGCTTTTCATTATAAAAATATTTAAAATATTTACTTTTTTTAAAGATTCGTTTTATTTAGATAAAAATTATAAAAAATTAAAGTTAGCAAAAAAAAGTGCGCGAGAAAATATATTTAAAAAAAAATTGGCTGCAGTCATTTGTATTCTTATATTAAAATATTTTAGTTTATAATTTAAAATTAAAGTAACGTATATCTGATCCGAAGAATCAGCCCGTGAAATAAATTCTAAAAGTGAAAGGCAAGGGCGCAGGCGTATATCTGAACAGGGGACATTAAACAAAGAAACACAAGGCATTGCATTTGGTAACAACAAATAATCAGAGAAGTCTCTGATTTGGAGTTAAACTGTTCTCGTTCGAAATTCAAATCCTTTTTTATTTTATTTTTGTGGAATTTCAACGTTTTACCTGATCCCCTCCCCCACACTTTGGTAAATTTTTACCAAATCCCTCGAGCAGCCTATTTCTTTGACACGAAAAAGGCCAACCCATGAAGCCATAGCGATAATTTCTTCCGAAAACTAGAAACGATAACGTACCTTCAAAATCGTTTGTTTAAAATTTATTCCAAATATTTTGGAGAATTAAAACGGTACAATTTGATAATTTTAGATTGACCAAACTCAAAACCCACATTCATACATCTTCCCCCCGTTGCTTTTCTTAACGAAAAGTCAAATCCTATGGTGCCGAAGACAATGTGAATTGTCAGCCAATTTGTTCAAGGCAAGAAAGGGCAGAGTCGTCATTCCATTATAATATTCACAAGACGAAGGGTAATTTAGTCCATTCATCCTCAAAAGTAATGGGACAGCGTTTCCTAGTGCCACGGACTTTTCGTAAAGTAAACACACATAAAGACGAACACGCAGTTGCGGGGATGACAGGAACAGTCAACCTTAATATTTTACGTACCATTCCCTCCATGTGATGTAATATTTAAGATTAATTAATTGTAATGCAGTACGGCTCTCTATGTAATTATGAAAGATCCCGATGGCATTTAGTTATAACTCTTATCTATATATAGGTGCTTTGATTGAAACAGGCTCACTTGGTTCAGCTGGCTTTGGGTTCACATTTCCCATTATCTCACCGACTATTTCTTTTCCTCCAGCTGTGATCTTTACTCTCTCCGTTTGTTTCCCATGCAGTCTCTGCAAATTAGTTCCACAATCCCGGCACAAAACATTCACCGCTTTCAGGCTAAACGTGCCAGCTTCAAGTGCCAAACATCTCCATTAAACCCAGAAACTAAACCAACCTGTACCGCATCAACTCAGTCTCTGGAGAAACCGACTGCTTCTTCAAAAGAGTTGACTCGGTTACAGTTATCCAACCTTGAAAAACTCCTCCAAAAACAACAGTCGCAACCGAGCAAATTTGATGCACAACCGATTCTCAAGAGTTCCAATAATGGACCAACCGAAAACAAGGGTAAAATTCTTTTGGAAGGCCTGAACTTGGAGAGAATTTGGCCTGAAATGAAAGCAGCCGAAGAGATGTCCCCGCGACACTTGAACAGGCTTAAACGGCTGCTATCTAAAACGGAAGAATATTCTCCGAGGAACAATCTTAGTTCTCGTTGGCTTGAATATCATGGCAGTAAAGATTGGGCAGGGTTACTTGACCCGCTCGATGAGAATCTCAGGCGAGAAGTGGTCAGATACGGGGAGTTCGTGCAAGCTGCTTATCATTGTTTTCATTCTAATCCTGCCATGTCAACAGAGGAAGCTCCCCCGTCAAGATACGTGGCACTGCCTGATAGGTCCTACAAAGTGACGAAGTCTCTTTACGCTACATCATCAGTCGGATTGCCTGAGTGGGTGGATGATGTGGCGCCGGATCTCGGGTGGATGACTCAGCGGTCTAGTTGGATAGGGTACGTGGCGGTTTGTGACGACAAGAGGGAGATCCAACGGATGGGGAGGAGGGATATCGTCATCGCATTACGTGGAACCTCCACCTGTCTAGAATGGGCCGAAAATTTCAGGGCTCAATTAGTTCAGATGTCCGATTCCGATGACTCAGTGGATAAAGAATCCAGAGTTGAGTGTGGATTCTTGAGTTTGTACAAGACACGTGGAGCTCAAGTGCCTAGCCTAGCTGAGTCAGTGGTGGAAGAAGTGCGAAGGCTAATCGAGTTGTACAAAGGAGAGACCCTTAGTATCACAGTAACAGGTCACAGCCTCGGTGCTGCCTTGGCTTTGTTAGTAGCGGATGAATTAAGCACGTGCGCACCAAGCGTACCGCCGATTGCAGTATTTTCTTTCGGCGGGCCTCGGGTTGGTAATCGAGGCTTTGCCAATCGGGTCAATGCCAACAACGTCAAGGTGTTACGAATTGTGAATAATCAAGACCTGATTACTAGAATTCCAGGAATATTTATTGGCGAAGGTACAGAACAAAATGTGACGAATACAAATATTAAAAGGGTGCTCAACATACTGAACAAGAACAATCAGTGGGCGTATTCTCATGTTGGAACAGAGCTGCGTGTTGATACGAAGATGTCTCCGTATCTGAAGCCGAATGCAGATGTTGCATGTTGCCACGACTTAGAAGCTTACCTACACTTGGTGGATGGATTCATGGCATCAAACTGTCCGTTTAGAGTGAATGCTAAGAGAAGTTTAGTGAAGTTGCTTAATGAACAGAAATCTAACGTGAAACAGTTGTATACAAGCAAGGCAAAGGCCTTGACTAGATTGAATCTCGAAAGAGAGGGCGTAATTCCCTCGCCTGCAGGTTGCCTGCCTAGTCCATCTTAAAAGTATATTAACTTTAAATGCATGGCAAATTGTAGCAAACCCCAATTGATAAATAGAAATGGCATATGCTTTGGGCATAAACTTATCTCTATGAGGTGTATGTCTTGTTTTCTCTCGAATAGATGTGTCCAAACTTTCAATTCCAAATCTCCAACATCATAGATCGTTCGAAAAATAGCATATATTCTTAACTTTGGCTCCATTTTAGTGGGAAATTACACAACTTTCCGCGTACAAATTCTATTTGCTTTCTTGCCTGCTGTTCACAGACGACTAACTAATGCGTGATCATCGGTGATTAGCCACATGTCAATCGAAGATCAAACTTTATATCCTAATATTGAATCCTGACTTTATAAATTGTAGTTTAATTACCAATTGTATAATTCAAAAGTCATAATTGAAGAGAGATGGGCAAGGTCAGAAACACGCTGCTAGAAGTTTTCATGCACTACTGTTCACTCTTTTCCCAAATTTGCTACGTCAATAGCTGACGACTTCCAATTTATCTGTCAGATGGTTCATACAGCAATCTGGTTCCCCTGGACATTGTTTTTATATGCGTGTGTGCGTTCGTGTGTGCTTTCGTATTTTACCTCTGTTTCTCTGCGTCAAATACAAAGTTGCACAGCTAGTCCTGTCAATATCAAAAATGTCAGTACTCTGACTCTGTAAAATGGTATATCAAATGTCGTCGCGCAAATGTTTTGATAAATCTTGCCACCATATTTGAAGTCTAAAGTTGATTTGGCATATACGTATACCCATACGTTGGCTGAGGTTCCATTTTCAGGCACTCTGCTTTTTCTTTGACACGGGCGTTTTGAATTGGAATTTAAAAGTAGTCTCTTATAACTACGCATGTGCCATCCTTAGTCGCTGCAAATTCGTAGTCTTACACTTTGAACAGGGCTCTCAAGCCGAACCCGTCAAAGCCCCGCCGTGCAAACTTCAGTAAGACGTGCATCTTGTTTTTTGATGACAATTGACGACTGTATGCGTGCAACATGAAACTTCTTGGCAGCTGGCTCGATTGTCTACTCACGCCTTTTTGTCTTTGAAGTCAACCACTCCCCCTTGTTGACCTCACCATAATCCCTTTCTCTGTCTTTCATTCCTATATCAAATGCGACTTTCTTCTGCTTTCGGTCAAGGAACTACGAGGGGTGTTTCCATACATTCAATTGACGTGCTTGCAGCTGTTAAAAGTTAGATCAACAGCATTCTAACATCACACAAATTTATATTAATTAAAGTAATTAATATATTATTTTATTTTATTTCATTTTAATTTAATTAAGACATACAATTTTATACCTATGTACTAAATTTCGCAATAACAACTGTAAATTTTATTAATAATCAAAGTAAATATTCTCAAATTATTTTAAATATTATAATAATTCAATAAAATTTAAAATTTTCTAAAATAACTTTCGAATATAAATTTAAGAATACAATAAATGCATAACAAAATTTTATTCATTGTTTACAATATAAGAAAAATAAAATATGTTATTAGTTTATTACGTAATTTATTAGTTTAAGTAATTTATTACGTAAAATGTAAATAACGAAGGATAAACTTTGAATTCGATAAGTAATGTCATCTATAATATAAATATGAGATTTTTTTTTAATTTTCGTATGATAAAAAGATCCACAAATTATTTTAATTCAAATATTATGCAAATTATAATTTCAAGTAATTTATCAAGTAAATAAAAATTTTAATATTCATAAATCTTGTAAGAAAGCACGCTAAAATAATGTATTTTATAAAATGTAAATGTGTATGCGTACAAAATCTTTATTGGAAAAAATATATTTCTTTTGCCCATTTCACGTAATGTCAATTATATCCCGGTAATCTGATTAATTAACATAATCATAATTGTGTGCATATTCGAAATAAAATACTAACTAGTTTAGACATATATATACATTAATTGTAGTCGATCAGAATTAAATTAGAATGGTACAGATAAATAATCCAAATATTTCATTTCAATAATTATATAGGAATCATTTGATAACATTTTGGCTTGTATTAATTTACTTACAAATCATGCAACCCATTTTTCAATTAAATAGTGATTTAAAAAATAATTGATAAAACATTTTAAAATATATAAGTTATAAGATTTTTAATATAATTTTATTTATTGAATAATCAAATATTCAACAATATATTTAAGTCAAATAATTTATATCATAAAATAGTTTCATAATTATAGTGCTAAAACAATCCAATAAATATCATAAATAGAATTACTTATCTCGAGTTAAGTTAAAATCTTTAACTATCTTTAATTGTTGTTCGAAGATTTTGAGTTTTCTATAGTAACAAACTATTTCATTAAAAATATTTTAAATAATACAAAAGTAAATATTGCAAAACTTGGTTATATTTACAATACCCACTCGTGAACCCTAAGAAAAACCATTTACAAATTTAAAATTTTTAACTCTAAGTTTATAATTTAGATTGAGCTAAAACTTTATAATTTCTCGAACGCACTAAAAAATATCATATATAAAATTTTCATAATATTTTGAGTTCAACAAATTTTTGAAATTATAATTTTTTTAAAAATATTGTGTTATCACGATATTGAAAAAATATAAATGACTAAATAAAAAATTTACAAATAAAAAATTATGTTTTTAAAAATTATAAAATTTATAAAAAAAATCTAGCATACTTGTGTAAAATCTACAATAAAAGTTTTCATAATTATCCAAAGTCTTTTAATATTCTAAAAATTAGAGACATGCCCAAATTATTTTCAAATTGAGGTTCACTTAAAATTTATAAATATTTAAATACAATTTTAAAACTTGTGAAATTTATATAATATATAGTAGACAATATCAATCACCATATGAAAATTTGTATTTTTTGAATATTGTTAGATATTTGAGATAATTTATATTATACAATAAAATTACAAAAGATAAAAAAATTTTATTTTTGAAATGTTAACTTAAAATTTATATAAAATTAAATTCATATTCGATTTGAGTAAAATTAAATTTCACTTTTTCGTTAATTATGAAATTTTTGATAAACAAACTTAATAAAGTATTTATTAAAATAATTTTATAAATAAAAATTTATAAAAAAACAAATAATATAAAATATTAATCCAAAGAATTTACTATTCTAATTAAATTTAAACAAAAAAAAATAGTATAACACTACTGTAAGCATTAATATAAGGAGTTTCATTTAGTATATACTGAAACATGTAAAGGAAATTAATAATATTAATAAAACTAAGACAACAAGAAAACATAAAAACTAAAATATTATCTTTGTAAATCAAAAGTGACAAATAAAAAAAAAGTTTTATATTTTACGTGTTTAAAAGAGAGTGAGAGGCAACAAAAATATATATATGTTTTTATATTTTGTTTAGGAAAATAAAAGAAATTCTAATTAATGGTTACACTACATAATTATTGTATTAAAAAATAATAATAAAATAAATATCTCTATATTTAAAAGCAAAAACCTATTAAAATAAAATCACATCTTATCACTATTTATTTTTAAAAATAATATACTTTAATGATCAATATGAATAAATAAATATTTTTTATTCAATTAATATAAATTATGTTCTAATTACTTCGTATCATTGAAAATTTTTAAACATAAAAAGTAATATAATTATCTATTTATGTAATTAAGGGAATGGATATTACACGTGTTATTATTAAGTACTCAAAATTTTTCTAATATTTTTATTTTTTAAAATATCTAACGATAGATGACGTAACTAATAAAAAATGAGTTCAGTTGTTAATAAGTAACAATAAAAAAGTATATAATTAAATAAAATATACTTATAAATTGATTCTTCATTGTTAGTTATGTTATATACCACTAAATACTTAAAAGACGGGATAGAAAATATCATAAATAAATTATTAAACATGAATTGTATTTGTATTGAACCCATGGAATGAAATGGATGTACATGTTCACAATAATGTATACAATCGTATTAATCTTAGAAATATATATATATATATATATATATATATATATATGTATATATATATAGGATTAAACGTTAATCGATCGTAAGTCAATGTCAAGTAGTTGGCTTAGGAAGATTATATAATGTCCATGTCAAATTAACTTATATTTTACTGCTTAATTGTGTAGACTTTTGTGCTTGTGTATTTCACTTGTAAATACATGTACAATTTCATTGGTTTTACCAAGGGGTTGCACAATACTTGTCTACTTATTACTTCAATCACTAAAGTTATTTTTATTATTATTTTGAAATAATATATCTTTAAAAAAATTATTTTTAAAAATTTAAAAACGTGTTCATTTTTTTTTAAATTATACTGTAAAAATATAAATCAAGAAAATACATATTTGGTATAATACTTGAAAAATATACATGAATGGTAATTTTTATTTTTTTATTCATATCATATGAATATAAACGTATAAAAATAATTGTTTTGACATATTATATTTTATAAATAAGTAAATAAAAATTTATATAATAAATAAATTTATCAAGTCTTTTAAAGTTATATTTTATAAATAAAAAAAAAGTTTAATATAATATTTAAAAAAATTCAAATAAACGACCGTTTGTTTATTGATTTATATTGAAAACAAATTTTTTATTATTAAGTTGTAAAAAAATTGATTGAAAACATAACATAAAATAATTTTATAATAATAAAAAAAGAATGGCAAAGTATTTACATCATGCGGCTCAAAAAAACCAACGAAGCTCGTTAAAATAGACCCAGCCGTAGGCTAACACTCGAAGGTGTTTTAAGATTAGGTTTAGCCTCACTCTCACTTCCTCTGCCGCATTGGCTAGGTTTTCATCGATCATTCGCTCAGTTTCTCTTTGCATTTTCCCTACTTCCAAGCACATCTTCTCTTACCTCTAATCATATATAAGATCGATTCTTTCATGGCTTTATATAACCAATAAGGGTCTTTTCTGTTGTGAAAGTCCAAGTTTTGTCTCTGTAGTTTCTAGACTTATCGAAAGACAATGGCGACTATGAACCCGTTTGATCTACTGGGTGACAATGATTATGAAGACCCAAGTCAACTCGTCGGTGCTCAACCGCAGAAGCTTGCTGAGAAGCCGAAGAAACCATCTTCCGCTCCGACTCAAGCTCAGCCGACCAACAAGCCGGCGGCTAAGTTCCCCACCAAGCCTGCTCCTCCCACTCAAGCAGGCGAGTTTTTTTTTCCTTTCTTTTATTGATTGTTGATTCATTTATTATCATCATCATCATCATCAGAGAATCATCTGTTTGTTTGTTTAAACTTTCGCTTTGTATTTTAATGTCCATTGGAGTAAGCTGCAAAGCTTTTTATGATTTGCATGGTGTTTGTTGGTGCTATTGGTGAGTTTTAGTGTTTTCTTTTCTATCTCTAGTATTTGAAGTTTTTCCTGCCATAAGAACTAATAATATCGTTATTGGCAGTGCTATTCCAATTTATTAATTTATCGTTGAACTTAGCATTGTATTTTGCTATCTATTATGCAAAAATGAGTACCGATTGATCGGATGCATGTAACGTCAGTTTAAAAGAATTCATTTGGTTGTTTTGAAAGTTTCATATTAGAAAAACCAGTTTTCAATCGGTTATGGGAGTTTCATATGTGTTTTAAAACAAAAAAAGTAATGCAAACTTAGTTCAAAGACTTAGCTAATTGATTTTAAAATTTTGGAATCTGTTGAATTTTACTATTTTTTTGTGTTTCTTGACAAATGTCTCAAATTATGGATAGCTACATCCATTTTTATGACTTGGTCCATCTAACTTGTTTTCTAGTTTACTTGAAATGTATTATATACAGTGAAGTAGAGACTATATTCACATTCAATTTGTTAGCTGATAGGAGATGAGTGTGTGAAAGGAAAGAAAAGTTATTTTTTTTCTTCATGCCTACATTCAATTGGTTTGTATTTCAAAATGTTGTCTTTAATGCGTAATATGTTTTTTAATGCGAAATATAGCTTTTAATTTATCTTCCTTTAACAGTGAGGGAGACCAAGAATGAAGCTGGACGTGGAGGAGGCCGTGGTGGCGGACGTGGCTTTGGGCGTGGAGGGGGTCGTAGCTATGACCGTGATTCAAGCAATATTAACCCACTTGGCAGCAACAATGGACTTTCTGGAGCTGAGGGAGAAGCGGGGAAGCCCTCTGAAAGGCGTGGATATGGTGCGCCACGTGGTTCTTTCCGTGGGGGTCGTCGCGGTGGCTCCAGCAATGGAGACTCCCGAGAAGGAGAACGTCCACGTAGGATGTTTGAACGCCACAGTGGAACAGGGCGTGGGTTAGTATTCATTTAATACTAGATGAGCATCTTCAGTTGGCAGGTATATTATTATGATGCCTTTTTCTTATTCCAATTGTTGATTTTATGTGCGTTATCAGGAATGAGATTAAACGAGATGGGGCCGGTCGCGGTAATTGGGGAACTCCAACTGATGAAATCTCACCGTGAGTATTTTGCCTCTCCAAGCTGCCTAAAATAATAATTCTTGTGACATTGTAGATCTTCTATTCATGTTTATTTATTTGTTCTGCTTTTTTTTTGCCAATCTAAGGGAGACTGAAGAACCTGTTGCTGATACTGAGAACAACACAAGTGCCGAGAAACCTTCTGGAGAGGAAGATGCTGCAGATGCTAACAAGGAGAATCCTGTGAATGTGCCAGAAGATAAGGAGCCTGAGGATAAGGTAAATACTATATCTGATTGGTCGCTGCTTCTGCAATTGTATTCTTAAAATTCCATAATGTTCTGCTCATTGGACATGTCACCACGAAATCATGTAGAAAAATCACCTTGAATTCAATGAGTTTAGTGCCCATTGTGAGTCAATTTCATTTAATACTTTTACAACATTCTTTGGGTTTCCATTGTTGGCATAACATGTCAAAGCATTTCTGTGGATTTGCTTAAGTTGGATTAACTTGAAAGGCATCATCAACAGCTTATATTTGTGAATTGAAGTTACTTAGGCAGCAATTCTAGTGATATGGAAATTATGTTATTTGTATGTCAATTTGGAATACACGGGGATAATAAAACTGAAGTGGTACTGTGAAATCTTCCTTCTATTTCTGCCATCCTTTAAAGCTGGGAATGTATCCAAGTTATATGGCATTTTTATGCCATTTTAAACCATAATTTGGTGCTTTTGTAATGGTTTATGAGAAATTTTTGTCTTGTTTTGTTTTTTTTCCTTGGGTATTCATCACGTCGTACTAATTTTCATCTCTTCTCGTTGTATAGGAGATGACTTTGGAGGAATATGAAAGGGTACTTGAAGAAAAGAGGAAAGCTTTGCTTGCTTTAAAGACCGAGGAAAGGAAGGTTGATGCGGACAAAGAGTTCAAGGCCATGCAACTGCTTTCAAATAAGAAGAACAACGATGATGTCTTTATCAAACTTGTAAGGACCATGTGCATTCCTTTTTTATGTTAGTTTGCTTGACAAAGTTTTTCTGGTGCATCATTTTATCTTGTCCTGTTTGGATAGGGTTCTGAAAAGGACAAACGCAAGGATGCTGCTGACAAGGAAGAGAAAGCCAAGAAGGTTTGCCTCTTTCTCACATAAAACAGTTATGTTGTTTCAAAAAGCTTTCCAAATGCTATTAAATTAATTAATAATTCATTAACATTTAATATTTATAGCTATTTGATATTGAATCAATTTGTAGTTGGTAAATATCAACTGCCAGGTAATATATGGTGTTTATCAAGCACTGCTGATCTTATATAGTTTGGCAGAATCAATGCAGTGACAAACATACCTCTCATTAGTTTTGGTGAGAGTCATTATTCTCAACAATTCTGTTTTCTGTAAGTTCAAGCTTTTGGCATTGGAATAATGAATTATATTGAATTTTGGGAAGCTTTGTACTTGTGATATTTGAGTATTGGAATGATTTACATTAAGTGATTGCGTAATCATTTGAATTATTGAAGCTATCTACCATATAACATGATTTTTCTTTCTCTTTAAATGTTTAATTTGTTTGTTATTTAATTCTGGCAGGCTGTAAGCATAAATGAGTTCTTGAAGCCTGCTGAAGGAGAGAGCTACTACAACCCTGGCGGTCGTGGCCGCGGTCGTGGTCGTGGCCGTGGTTCAAGAGGTGGATACGGAGGAAACATGTCTACCAATGTAACAGCGCCAGCAATTGAAGATCCTGGGCAATTCCCCACCTTGGGTGGCAAGTGAGATCTTGATATTATAATGACTTATTCAGAAGACGTACACAATGGTTTTCCATCTATGGGAAGTCCTTGTCATCAATTTAAGAGTTGGAGTGAGTCAAAAGGGTTATTTAACAGGAATTTGAGAAATTTCCTGTAAAAAGAACCATCGTTGATGTTAAGGTGCTGCTGCTGCTGCTGCTGCTGCATCTTTTGAGTGTAAATTTTAGATGTTTACCCATGTTTTCCATAAAAAGTCTTTCGACATGCATGCACATCCTCTTCTTTTACTGTTCAACTTTTAGGGTACATAGGATATTATTATTATTAGTTACTATGTCTTGAAACTGAGTAGTGGCGTCAGTTTTGGTTTGTGCTAGGTTATCAGCTGTCTTTCTGAATTTTAATTTTCGATTTCGTTTAATTTTATTGTTGCTTAGCGCATTCAAAGTAATTAATTGAGATTTCCCGTGATCTTTCATTTCTTAATATTTCTTAGTCCCAAACTGAGACTCGTACCGAGTCTCTCAGAAGGGTACCCAACAGAAATCACAGTAACAGAAGAAAGATTTATATTTTATTCCAATGTGATGATTCTTAATTTTCGAATTAAAATGGCTTTATTGAAATGTGGTTTTATTTTCAATTTCTGCTATGCTCGTGCCTAAAGATAATTTTATTTCAATGAATTAGGTGCCCAGAAAATTTTGTTACCGACCAAACACCAAAACGGTTGTCTCTAAACATTCCCAATTAAAGACCCATGTGCCAACCCAAGCGGAGACTCGAAGCCCTCCAATTTCCCGCGTGTTTCCTCCTGGAATCGGAAGCCTAGCGCTACCAAAATTATGCGATCCGGACAGTTTTGATGAAATCATTTAACAAGGTAATTGCTCGCTGCATTTGATCAGTTGACTTTCATTCTGCCCCAAAATTATTCAATATCATGACAATTAAGGCAACTGTTCCTTGAAATTCAATTATGGCGCGGGACGGGAAAAAGCGCGGGAAAGTTAAGGAAGCACGAGAATTGTTTGATAAAATTCCTCCACCAGAAACTTATAACACCATGTTATCTTGTATATTACTGAATTCTGATGATATAGAAACCGCCTTTTGATTTCTTTAACAAATTGCCCGTCGAAGATATAGCTTCTTGGAATACGATGATATCAGGTTTTGTCCAGGACAAGAATATGTCCAAAGCTCACAGTTGCTTTTGGCAATGCCAGAGAAGAATGGTGTTTCGTGGAGTGCTATGATTTCTGGGTATATTGAATATGGGGAATTGGCTAAAGCAATAGAGTTGTTTAAAGTTGCACCAATTAAGAGTCTAGTGGCTTGGACTGTGATGATTAGTGGCTATATGAAGTTTGGGAAGGCTGACTTAGCTGAAAAGTTATACAAGGAAATGCCAATGAAGAACTTGGTCGCATGAAATACTATGATCGCAGGTTATGTAGAGAATTGTAGAGCTGAGGATGGTTTGAAGCTGTTTAGGATGATGATGTGGTTAGGAATTAGGTCTAATGCTCTGAGTTTGAGTAGTGATTTTGGGATTCGGCATAACGATGCTGTGACTTGGAATGTGATGATTTGTGGTTTGCGCATCATGGAGCAGGTGAAAAAGCTGTTCGTTTGAAGCCAGATTGGATCACTTTTGTTGCCATGTTGCTGGCTTGCATTGCAACCATGCAGGACTGGTAGATAGTGGGATTCAATGGGATTCATTATTTTCATTCGATAAACGATTGTGGAATTGAAGCGAAGCCGGATCGCTACACGTGCATGGCTGACCTTCTCGGTCAAGCTGGGAAGCTAATTGAAGCGGTAGACTTGATTAAGAATATGCCTTTTAAACCTTATCCTGCCATTTTTGGAATCGTGTTGAGTGCTTGTAGGATCCACAAAAAGATTGGATCTCTCTGAGTTTGCTGCCACAAACTTGCTTAATCTTAATCTGGCAAAATGCGGCGGGTTATGTTCAACTTGCTAATACTTACCTGCAATGAACAAATAGAATCCCGTTGCTAAGATTAGACAACAAATGAAAGAAAATAAGGTGGTGAAGACACCTGGATATAGTTGGATTGAGGTGAGAATTGTCGTTCACGAGTTTCGGTCAGTTGAGAGCAACTTCTGCTGTTTCATAGTGAATGGCAGGCAATTGCGTTTGGGCTTGTCGAAGTGCCATTAGGTACCCCGAATCGAACGTTCAAAAACTTGAAGAGTCTGCGGGGATTGCCATTCTGTCACCAAGTATTATATATCAGCAATAGAAAGAAGATAAATTATTGTGAGAGATACTACGAGATTTCATCATTTTAGGGTGGTAGGTTGTCATACTGGTGGTGACTACTGGTGAGCTTTCTAAAAGGCCTCGTCTTTTTTTAAAGTTCCCACTTCATTGGCATTGCCTCTAAACATCTGTCAAGGTTCCTAAAACATGGAACTATGATGGCTCAGATTTTATTTCAGTTAGATCACCACAGGTGAGCTTGTAGCCTCGGGACGGAAGGATTAGGAAAATTTTTTGCAGCCTGCAGAAACATATTCTCCATATTGGAATCCACGACAAACTAGAGCAGGCTAAACTTTTTCTTTGGCCACGGCTTGCTTAGTACTGCTACCTACCAGTATGCTGAGCTTGCGGTTGTTCACCCAGTGTTAACAGAAATAATTGAAGAACTATCCTGCCAACTGTAAAAGTTTGAAGAGAATTTCTCAAGAATGGATTACGTTTTGGCATTTCTGGATTGGTTTAAAGTGTGTGGTACATGAGTTAAGATCAAGCAAGCAAATTAGCTTTCATCAAGAATCAGCTTTCGCGTGTTAAAATGAAAGATGGGAAAGAAATGAACTATACGCACAAAGGAATATGAAAAGGGCGAGCAGAATG
This sequence comes from Xylocarpus granatum, assembly GCA_019650275.1. NCBI lineage: Eukaryota > Viridiplantae > Streptophyta > Magnoliopsida > Sapindales > Meliaceae > Xylocarpus > Xylocarpus granatum. The sequence continues at coordinate 202,456 of BNST01000098.1, read as the reverse complement.
TTTCAAGGACTTCAATGGATGACTGAATTATGGTCGGTCATGTAATCTAAAGTCTCAATGCCTGATTGTACCTGGTGGCTGGAAATTTTATGAGAATGTCAAATGTGTTTTAGAGCAAACATATATAAGGGAAAAGAACAATTGCATTCATTAACTAAAATGAAGTCTGAAAAAAAAATAGAACAGAATAGGGGGGGGCAGCAAGAGAGATACTGCTATTCACCATTATTTCCTAATTTGTACAGATGTTCTTTTTGAAATCAAATAGATTGCAAAGAATGGAAATTTGTAACAGTGATGAACAACAAACAAAGAAAAGTAAATGCTGATAATAACCCTTCATATCAATCAATAGGAAGAGAGGACAGGTTTTACATTCCATGAAAAAAAATTCATAGATGAACATAGTAAGTCCACTAACACTAATACCCCTTTTAAGTGGAACAGCAACCGGCTTTCTGGTTGACGGGCTGTCCTCGGATCTGCACTGTTGGAGGCCTAGTATTGTTCGTGGCTGGTTGGCTTGCCATCCTGCAGATAAGAGCAAAGTTTAAAATAAAGACCTATAATCTAGGTTTTAAAAATGTGAATAGATTGCATCCAACAAGGAAAATAAAACCACCGAAAGGGGAGGGAAATCAGTGCATATAACAAGCAATGCTTCAAATTAGAAGAGTTATTTTAAATTTCTTTCAGAAAAATCTGAGCAATAAGTCAGTACCTATTCTTGATCTCAGCAGCCATGGCCATGAAAGCTTGTTCAACATTTGTGGCATTTTTAGCACTTGTTTCCATGAAAGGAATACCAATTTCATCGGCGAATGCCTTAACAATGAAAACAAGAAAGTTTTCCATTATGAATTGGAAGATTTATATTTTCAACAAACAAGCCAAACAACCCAGACCACTGGTATATACCTTGCCTGTCTCATAGGACACAACTTTGTTTGCTGTAAGGTCACACTTGTTTCCAACTAAAAGCTTGTTCACATTGTCACTTGCATAGCGGTCAATTTCATTCAACCATTGCTTAACATTGTTGAAGCTCTCTTGGTCAGTGACATCATAAACAACCTGGAAAAAATCCATCAGCATGAGGCAAATGTTAATGTAATGTAAGCTGAGTGAAGGAGAAAACAATTAAGAGTAAATACAGCACTTACAATGATGCCATGAGCTCCACGGTAGTAGCTGCTAGTGATTGTCCTGAAACGCTCTTGACCAGCGGTGTCCCACTATGCATCCAGAAAAAGGCATAACAAATACAATCAGAAAGTAACAAAAGCCAAAACCTCGTTATACAATTTTAAGTTTCTTCACATATCAAAACAAATGAAAAGTATAGCCACATAAAAGCCATCAGATTCTTCCAAAAGATGAACAAATGCAACTTATTTACAAATAAAAAGACGAAGTTATGGTTTTAGAAACAGAAAATCAAATTAAATTTTATATGTATTATCCTAAAAACAATAGCAATTGCAACTCCATGATTATTGCAAGGCACCAACAGACTACCTAAGTCATCAATCTGCAGATAAATCATACCTCTCAAGTCTTATATCTATATTACTTTGACAGAGAATTTAACAACTTCAAAATTTCAATTTAATTGTAGTGGTAGCTGTGCCAGAGGCAACAACATACATTAAAATCCTAATAAATAAGCATATATGAAAAGGCAACTTACAATTTGGAGCTTAATGGTTTTTCCATCCTGCTCCACGGTCCGGATTTTCTGCATAATAGAATAAAATAGGAAAATAGTTCCCACAACAACAAAAAAATGATCAGGGTCACAGTGCATATTTTCTGCATAACAGATCAAGACTGGGAATAAGGAACAAATTACTTACGAAGTCAACTCCAATAGTGCTAATATAGCTCTCCAAATACGAATCATCCTGGTTTACAAAAACAAGGAATCAACAAAATAATAAACATACGGTTGTGCAGCTAAAATAACAAAGCCATTCTTATTGTTTCAACTAATACTGGACAGCAGTGTCAACTTCTAGTTATTTTTGTATTTTTTGATTTTATGATTACACTCAACACAGTCAATCATTTAGATTGTGTTTACTTGCCTTTAAAAGTTGATATTCAGACTTAGATATCTCAAGATATACACATAAACATCAGAATACTCTTCTGGCAATTCCCTTCCATCTATAAGAAAATTTCCAAAATATTAATTTCCTTTGTTTCTTCCTAGAGGAATCCAAAGACATTGTGCCCAACAATCTCTACGAACATATATCTTTAGAAGAAAGAAATAACATTCGATGGATAAAACATCTACCAATTGCATTTCCATACATTGATGAAATACAGAACCTGAACTAAAATATAAGGACATGAGAACTTACAGCAAACCTTAGAAGTAGACATGATTTTCCAACGCCAGAATCTCCAATCAGCAAAAGCTTAAACAAATAATCACTGCAAATAACATAGAAAATAAATCACTACGAATAAATTTCCCTTACTGAAACAAACAAGAGCACACACGCATAAAAATTAAATTAACTTAAGAATGTATGACCATGGTAAAACTTCAAAAATAAATTAACTGCCCGCGTTGAAGTGTCTCAAATATCTATGCAAATCTTGGCTGAACTAATAAATCTTACCTAACCAACTACAAATAATTCCTATACAAGTTATTTAAAATCTTATAATTGGTTACGCTTAACAAATCACCAAAATGAAACACGAAAGCGACAAGGTCAACGAATCCGAGACTAAATCAACAAGATCTAGGACAACGATTGAATCAATACCGCACAATTTCATCAATCATTCAAGAAAACAAAACCTACTGAATTTGAAAGACAGTTATAACTTAACAAACAAAAAAAAGGAACCAGCAAATTTATTACAGATCCAATCGAACCAAATAAAAATTCCATAAGAAACAAAATCTTACTATTCGTTATTCATGGTCGTGTGGTGCTTGGGAACAGCTGAATCACGATAACCTAACCGAGATTATGAAGAGAATCTGAATTGCCGGCGAGAAATAGCCCGTAGTTTCAGATGTTCGCGGTCAAGAGAGAAAATAGATTTTAAAATGAAGGAGAAACTGAGGCGAAATTAGAAATGGTGATCGTGCGTTTAAGAAGGATGTGAAGGCGTTTGGTTTTATTTTTAATTATTAATCTGAAAACGACGAAGGGAATTGTGCTGTGCGGTGATGACGTGGCAACAGTGAACAGATGATGTCATGTGTTGTGCTTTGTTGAATGATGAATTTGGGCATTCTCTTCCCCGTATCCAGTCAGTTTCTAATTTCCTTATTTTTTTCAAATTGAAAAAACTTGTTAAATGCGATGTGGGATTCAAGACATCTAACAAAAATTTAATATTAATATAATTAATATAATAATATTAATTAATTAATAAAAATTTATAATTTATTGCTAATAACGATATTATTATATTATTTTTATTTATTTTAATACGATAAAATTATATTAATTAAATTTTTTTTTATTAAAATAATGGGCTGAGCCTTATTTACGACCAAAGTTTAACTGGTTAAGATAACAAATAATTCATCTCCGATCTCTAACTATTATGGAAGAAATCATACTTTCGATCATTGATATAGGGGTATTTAGACTTTAGCCCGTTGTAAGCCGGGGTCTTGAGGATGAACGCCGGTTGTTTCCTGCAAGCGGACCAAGCCGTTTTCTATTACGTGTAAACTGTAATAAATAAGTCTACACGATTACATGGAGCTGTGCTGAGCTATAATGCTCCGGAAAGCGCGTTCGACACAAACGGCCAACATACGATCCTTTCTCTGGTGTCGCCAAGGAAGAAGGCTGTCGTCTCAGATTCGCCGAAAGCGCAGTCCACTCCTTCTTGCCCTCTGCGACATCGTCCTCTGGTTCTTCTCCCTTCCCCCGGTATATTATATTCTAAACTTCTCATTGACCCTTTTTTTTTCCTTCTGTTATCTGTTCATTTTCTGATCGATGGGATGTTTTTTGAATTCCTTATGGCTTCTGTTTATCCGGGATTATTAGATTTGGGGGTATTCTGCAACTTTCGATATACAGTATTTGAATGTTATTTTACATATACTGTATAGTTTCAATAGTACAAAACAACAACTTCTCGTTGACTGTTTGCTTATTTGTTCGTTTTCCATCTGAATCTGATTAATTCCTTGAAATTACCTCTTCATAGAATGATTTATGCTTTCTCTTTTTTGGGTTTATTAGACAAGAGGGCAGACAATGAAACTTTGTTTACAGCTAGTATTAGTTTGTGGCATGTCTATCATACTTTTGCTTCTTCATTGTTTTTAGCTCATTGGTTGCTAGGGCGTATTTTGATAAAAAAATGCCTTTCGGTGTTGCGAAGTCGAGGGTGGAGAGTGAAACTTTGTTTAGTGTTATTTCTATATGCACTCTCTGTCTTTTACAAACCTAAGTTTAAAAGCCCAAGTTCTAAGTAACCTATTTGCTTTTTTATTTTAATTTTGATTGCTTGAAAAAGTCATTATTTCCCGTTGCCTGGTTGCTCATTTATTTGAAGAGAGGAATTGAGTCTGGTTTTTAGTTTTTCATGTTTTTGTTCTCTTCATCTTTCATGATGTACATTGAATTTGTAAATTCTTAGTAGTCCATTTACTTAATTGATACTTGTAAAGATTGAAAAGTTTGGATGTTTATATTTCCTGTAATAGTCAATGTTGAATAAACAAAGGTGATTCAATTGTTGGCAGAATCAAGGGTTCGAATATTAGTATTGACGAGTATGTTGTTGGTTCACTGAATAACTTGAAGCTGGATGACTTTCATCCAACACGAGAAGTGGTTATCATTTTACATGGGAACTCAAGGCTAATTTATTTGTATTTTAAAATTGTATACAAATTTGTGCATTTTTTGGACGATCCATCTAGCTCTCAATCTGATTCTCTGACTACAGTTTCATAGCAGTAAGATGCATAAGAAAGCAGGGGAGGTTGATTTCCTGCTTGTTCAATGCACTGCTGTAGCTGTGTGGGCACCTGTTAATGACTCATTGCAAGGGTTTCTCTAAACAGAATTGAAAAGAAAATCAACTAACATGTCTGATTTTTCTGTTTTCTTAAATTGTCTGGACAGCAACTCTGTATAAATGGTTCGATATTTTTAATGACTTTTATCATTTACAAACTCATCCAGATCGCTATAAAGTTTTGTTGGCTCTCCCATGTGACCACCAGAGTCCATTGAGCCGTGTATTGACATGATGCATAGTTTCCCATAGGCCATTGTCTGGTAAATATTAATTTGTTTACAGAGGACAATTACTGGACTCTATACACCAGTGTTAACATTACTTGATTTGCTGTACTGATGGTGGTGTACAAGTCTTTAGTTTTTATGCAATTTTGTGCAAATAAAAATGATGGATGTGTAAAGGTTTCTATATGATGGAATGGACAAAAAATAGATTTGGGTGAGGGTTCTGATAACGCTAGTTGATACATGTATTTCTGAAGTCTTTATGCAAAGGCACCCCTTGTTGATCGGAAATCTAAGTTTTGATGCCAACCAGTAGAGGTTCACAATCAAAGTTTGCATGTTCCAACACTGGTACAAGCTGAATTAGCTTTGGGATGACAAGGCTGTTCCTAGTAGAACACACAACTGGGTTTTCCCATTCCAAAAGTGATCCAACAAGATTAGCACGTATTGTCAATGAAAAGATATGAAACTATCGCTCTCTTTAATATGATCTGAGAGTTTTGTTCTGCAGATGCAATTCCAGATTTGGTAGCATATGCAAGCTTTCTGGCATGAACTACGCCTCCTCCTTGTCCAAGTTTTGGGGTCATCGGTGCCAGGCTTCTGCAACCAGTACAACTCTTCTTCTTGAAGCTGGAAGCTTATTGCTGGCCAGAGCCAGCGGCGTCTGCTAAGGGAGTTCTTGTGTCATTTGGGGTAAGATCTTTAATGTCCAATAGTTGTGCAGGCCAGTTTCTCACAAGATCTTTAGCTTGTTTCTTCAAAGCGGCTGGATCAGTAATTTTAGGACCTGCAATAAGACACATCTCAGATTTTCTACAAAACTTAATAGAATTTGAAAGTTGAAAGCCTATGCTATCTAGCAATATGCTGTTGCTCTAATAGACACTACAGCCGCTTTGTTTTTCATCATCCAATGTGTGGTATATATCTAGCTAATTCACGTGTACTATATTTAGCCCTGGCAAAATACTTGACAATGGGTCAGTTTTCCTAAGAAAGTATTATAGCTCATGCACGGGAAGTATGTAGCTCACGAGATAAGGCCTGTGCTCTACAGAAAGTGTTTTCTCGTAGACTGGTAACACAAATGCTCAGGCAATAACCGGGTGTATAACTGCTGCACATTTTGAAAACAGGCTTGTGCTAGAATGAACCTGTAGGAAAAGACATTCTTTTTCTACAATATGCCATGCCATGTGAGTTATATTAAATGATGACAAGGGATTAGATGATGCTAGAAGTACGTATCAACATTTTTTAGCATGGTAAAAATGAATCCAAATAAGCTCTATCATGGATAACAAGTGCAAGACAGTTCTGGTGACGGGTTGTTGAAGCAGATGAACCGGTAAACTTCCGTAAGAGAACAGGAATATGACCAGCAGTCCAGCACGCAATCTCCTCTTCGTAGACATAATTAACTTTTGGTTCAAAAGGCTGTCAACTGGGATGATGTCCAAGCTCTCGTTTAGCACAATGCTGCACATAACTAGGCTCAGGGATCCCATCCGCCTAACTACTGGAGACCAACTTCGGTGGCCGCCAATGACAATCTGCAGAAAGGTGGATGTTAGTCACCAAACAGACAACAACGTGGTTAAGCCAGTAAATTCGACTCGGATGACTAACGATAAATTGCCTATGAAGAGTGAACAGTAAATATGAGGTAAATTTTTACATTTATATCCAATTTTAATTTAAATTTAACTAATCTTAAAAATTAAATTTAATTATCCTTATAATTAAAATAAAAATAAATAAATATTGTACTCGTAACATACCCTTGATCTTGCTCATTCTTACATTAATCTTGTTCACAAATTTTTCATCCCCGAGCATGCAACATTCCTACGAATCTACCAAACAACTTCTTTTCTCAAAAGCATGCAAAATTACAAAAAATTTTGCTAATTATATCTAATATCTTAACAAATAAATTTAAATTTTGTGAGCATTGATAAAGAAATAGCAAACCTTTTTTTGTGGTTTGATTTGAGGGCGAAGTAATTTTTGAAAGAGAAATTTGAAAATGTGAAAGTTCGAACAATATAAATAGAGAGAAAACGCTAGAGATTGAAAATGAAAGAAAGAGAGCTTAATATTAATTTATTTTTGTTTTAACTACGAAGGTAATTAAGTTCAATGTTCTAGAGTTGGCTATTCACGATAAATTTAAATTAGAATCGATTATAAATATAAAAACTTTTAAAAACAAGACTATTTTAAAAAATTTTCTTAAATATGAACAATGATTTAGTGCCAAGTGAGCACCTATCTTAGCTCTAATGACTAAGTATTTGGAAAGCTTGTCGATTTAAAGTGAGTTTTTTACTCAAGTGATCAATAGTAAATATATACAATATGTATAAATAACAGTACACATGAACAATACTTAAACGTCAAGTGGATATTCGCCTAACACTTAGTGAACAAGTGGTATTGTGACAAACACTTGAAGTTCAAGAAAATTGTTCATTTATAATTTTTTTCATAAGAAAAAGTAACCCAATTCTAAGTAAATAAAATTTGTTTAATTATTTTTCTTAAAGGCCTTTCACTATGTCTTATTACACTAAATCTAACTGAAAATTTTTAAAATTTTATTGTCATTAAATAAAATTTTAATTTTATAAATATTTTATTTAAGAATTTAATTAAAAAAATTATAATTTTAAACACAAAATTACTTGAAATAAGTCGATTTTTAAATTAGTCATATTTGAGTATCAAAAGTTGTAACTTATTTTTTAAGTTGTGAAATATTTTGGTGGCTTATATTTTAGTCTGGAGAATTTTTATTCTAATAAAAGTTTTGTTAATAAATTTGCATTTTTTATTACTTAAATTATATTTTTTATTATAATTTTATAATATTGACTTAATTGATAATTATCGATCTATATTCAATAAATTTTTTATATATTTTAATTTGTTAATAATTAAAATTAATATAAAATATTTTTTACTTATTAATAATAATAAAATTGTTTTTTTATTAATTTTTTTTGTGTTCTTTTATTATTTACTTTAAGATAATGTCGAGAATCTCAAAAAATATTAAAATGTAAAAATATTTAGGTAAAATAATTTAAATATAAATTAATTTTAATTTTTTTTAATGATTATTAAATTTAATAAATATTTATATAAAATTAATAAATAAATATTTAATATTTATGCGGTGTCAATTAGCACTTTCAAATAAGTAGTAATTGAATCTGTTCTTGGTACAACGGGGTCCCGGAGGCGCCCCCCAACTGTTTGTAAGAAAGTCAACTTGCAAGTCATTAATGATTGCATGGGCTACTGTGGTTAGGTGTTCCTGTGACAAAATGAACGGTGGCGGTGCGTAAATCTATAGTACTGCTCTTTGTCGGCTTACAGCCGATCGCTTTCAAAAACATTTTGACAAATATAATAGAAAACTTAAAGAATTGTCACGTGAAAAAGGGTACAATCATTTTGCTAGCGTCCATAATAATTGCAGGCTGCTAGTAGTTTAAAAAACCCCTGAACTCTCCGTCAGTACTGTTCATTCAATTAAGATTTGAAAACGCAAGAGAAGAAGACTGCTGGGCCTGCTGCCTGAAAAAACCATCATACTTTGCCTTAATTTAGAGACAGATTTGCTAGTCCTGGTGCGAGTGAGATATTTGGAAATTGGAATAGAGAGCCCAACAACTAACGAAATCGATAAATTTATTGCAGGTTGCAACTCCGATCACTTATTAACCCGAGTGAAAATAGGACACTTGAAATTGGACCCGAAAGGAAAGGATGACGATTGATGCTCAAGCAGACTGAATTAATATCTTCTGCAGATTCGGCCTATCAAAGTTTTGTCCCGAAAAGTTGGCATTTGAACACTTGTTAAGGATACCCAGATTTTGTTTTCTCCTTAAAAGAAAGATAAAAAATTGATCTAACATGAGAAATAGAGAGATTAGCTCCTGTCTGGTTACCAAATTTAATGCGAGACTTTGCACTCTGCTTTTCTTTTGCAACTCATCCTAGTACATCAGGTATACCAAAGCACACCAATCGTTTACGAACACTGAGATATAACCAATGGGAGAAATAAATGGTTTTTTAATGGAACTGTCTAGACCCTTTGTTTATAACTACACCACAATTATTAGGGGTATGCTTGTGTTTCTATTTATTTGATAGGGGCATTTTCCGTAAGTTTTTAATGTCACACAACCTCTATAAACACCCACACAAACGGATGAAGTAGTCATCAAGTTGCCAAGATGGCAAGCAGGAATTTGGTCTCCGAGTTACAGGTTGAATCTATGCAAACTGTGACTCCACTGAAGGAAACCGATCCACGACAGACACGTCGGGTGTCGGTCAAGGACCCGGTTGGTTCCGGGATTTTCCGAACGTGCCTGAACTTAATTGTTTACTACTCGAAGGTGGTAGATGAGGATTCTGGTTATATATTTGCTGGATGGGTCAAGGAGTCTCTCGGAAGAGCTTTGCTTGAACAACCAATGCTCAGTGGTAGGCTGAGAAGACGCGAAGATGGTCACGGTGAATTAGAGATTGTGTCTAATGACAGTGGAGTAAGGCTAATTGAGACCAAGATCAATATGACTTTGTCAGAGTTTCTTGGTCTGAAGGGAATTGAAGAAGTCGAAGCTGAGCTTGTGTTTTGGAGGGATGTTGATGAAAATAATCCTCAGTTTTCTCCACTCTTTTATGTGCAGGTGCATATATGTGCACTAGTTCTAGTTTTTTACTTGTCTTGTGCAATTTTTTTTCATATATGCATGTCTCGTTACAAGGGAAGTTTTAATTGTTTGCTTTGATTGTCTGTTGTCTTTCTCAGGTGACCAACTTTGAGTGCGGTGGATACTCAGTTGGGATTAGCTGCAGCATTCTTCTGGCAGACCTCTTAATCGTGGAAGGCTTCCTCAAAAAATGGGCTAGTATTCACAATGATTTGCTTTCCAAAAGTGATGGAACGAAAACTCCCGTATTCTACCTTCCTAATCTCAAAAAGACAAGTAGTTCCCCTACTTACCCCGTCAGCTCCAACCAAGGCAAAAAGTGTGGCAAAACCCTGGTCTTCAAGATTACCGATTCTGAGAATTTTAATCTAGAGAATGAATCGGGAAGAAAACTTGTGATGGTCTGCGTTGACGAGGCTCAACGCGAACTTGGTGGCAGCATGGCAACAATATTTCCAGTTTTTTTGAAAGAATCCTCCACTATGATGAAGATTGAAAATCTTAGGAAACATGGAGATGAGCTTATTCAGTCAGAGTTGTACCGAGTCAATGGTGCAAACTGGGATGATTTAGGGGGCACTGAGGCTGCTTTTGGCGCCAAAAAACCGGCTCGAGTTACAAATTGGATTGGGTCAATTTCGGAAGGACTTGTTACGGCAAGTACTCCATCTTCTGCTCAGAACGCTTCTGAACTGAATATTATTGTCTCAATTCCTCCTCAGAAAATAATGTAAGAGGATTTGGCTGGAATTCGTATTAGAACTCCGGTTTAAACATTGCTGTCAGGATTTCCCGTAAATTGAAGTTGTAAAACCCTTGTGTTGTATTTGAACGATGAAGAACATGTTTGTGGCATTCAACATAAACTGTCTTTCTCCAATTTTTCTTGCCAAAAATGGAGAAGATTTAAGACATTGTTGTTGTTGCAAATAATAAAATATTGCATTGAAATGAAATCTGAGCTTAGTTGTAAGACAGCCATCAAAGAGCAGTTGCATTGTATTGATAATTCACAGAAGAAACCTGATAATTGTGATCCTACAATTGATTTTATGAATTCATGACCAATTAAAATAGGTGACTTTCAATTCTAGTATTCTCAGTTCTTCATGGGGAAGATCAAATTCAATAAAGGCCTTGAATAAACTCTACAGAAAGTTTGTTGGCAGTTTGCAAGAAAGTGACAACTTTGATATTCCCAATGAGGATTCAATGAATACCGACCTTCTTAGTTGCTATAATACACGTGACTTTGACAAAGCAATCCCGAACACAGTACATTGACGAGATACGTGCATGACCGACCCGGAAACCACGTACCCAGGTTAAAGGTCTGATGATTGGCTCCGAATTAACGTTTTGTTGAGAACTAAGGTACAGCCTCCACGTTGAGAAACTATTTGCTTACCTGGCAATATCACATTAGCCGAGGAGTGTGCAACGATACCGAGTAGAATTAGATAAATTGAAAAAAAATCGATTTTGAATCGAAATATTTTTTAAAAATAATTTTTGATTTCAAATTAAAAAATTAAAACCGAATCGAGTAATTGATTTGATTTTAAAAATTTAAAATTATTTATTTACTTTATTTTATATTTTAAAAATAAAATAAATACTAATTTATATTTAAAAAAATTATTTAATTAATAAAATAATAATATTAAAATTTTTTTATTAAAATTTAAAAAATAATTTTTTAAATAAAAAATAAAAATATTTATTAATTATTAAATTTATGTGAATAATTCTCATGTAAAATATTTTTATATTTATTTTAATATATAATTTATTAAAAAGAATATTTTTTATATATTAAATTTTATAAAAAAATTAATTAATTTATTTATAATATTTTATTTAACTTAATTTAATAAAATTATACTATACATATACTTATTTAAAATTATTGAATAAGTTAATAATTATTGTAAATAAATATATGTACGATATAATATTATTAGATATATAAATATAATATTAATTTTTTTTAATAATATATAATATTAAAATCAAGTAATAACATAATATTTTTAAAATAAATTATAGTATTAATTTTTTTAATAAATTATTTCAATTATTTTTCGATTACTCAATTTTTTATTTATATATTTTACTATTTTTATAATTTAATACTATTAATTTAATTTTTTAAAGAATTTTTTAAAATTAAAAATTATAAAATTAAAATAATTAATAAATATAGTATCTTGTTTTAAAATTAAAATAAATTAAAAAATAAAATATTTTATTAAATAGAATAAATTTCAAATTTCACGTGGAACCCAAACCAAATCCTTTTTGCACATTGATGGACTTTGGGCTCGGCCGCGGTGTTGGTAGCCCCGTCAATCTCGGTACGGTCCTATAAAACACACACTCTCTCTCTCGATCTCGATATGTAGATTCTCATACGCATTAAGTTGGGAGGTTTGTCGGAGTCCAAGGAAGGAAAAATGCCATCGACAATTTCTCGCGAAGAAACCATGTATGCTTCATTTTCTGTCACTCTTGTTTCCAGTTACTCTTTAAGTTTTAGCTGTTTGTGTTTGTGCGTTTGTTAAAAGTTTAAATCTTTTGAGTTTCTGATGTGTGGTTTTATATTTATTGCATTCTCTCTCAGAATTCCCTAGCCCACATTATACAAGAGGACTCTTTCATATTTAGATGTCCGGTTGAAGTTCATTTCATTTCTCTATTTTGGTATGCAATTTTTGTGGCTAAATTTCTTGGTCCAAAGTGATACCAAAAGAATAATTAGGACGAGGGGGGTTATAGGATCATGGTTGATGAATTGAATAGTGTAATGTGTTGAAACTTTGAAATTTAGCTAGCATTTTTGTCTATGCTGATTTACTCCCGGTTTGGAACCCTCGGAGGCTTTTTGGTCAGTTGAATGCCTTTTGATATTCGGTTGAATCTAAGCTTTCCGTTTACAAGTTTTCAGTTTGAATTCTTTTCATGTCTCAACTCAAGGTTTAAAGTGGGCAAGGCAAAAGTCTAGTTTTATGAGCATTTTAATTTGGTGGAGTGAAATTGCATGGTTTAGGAGGTCTCAAAATTGAGTAAGATATAACTATTTCCTTCTTCTGTATTTGTTTGTCTGCAGTTTTGTTGCCTGCTATTGTTTATTTATATTGCGATCCGGGTGCAATACCAATGGTAAGTGAAGTTATGAGTGCAACAAGAGGCGCAACTGATGCATTTTCTGGTGTTACCAGACATGTAAATGATGCTGTAAGTGAAGTTTAAGTTTTTTGCTTTTTTTTTAACATTTTTTCTCTTGTGGTTAAAGTCTATTTATCTTTCATTTTTCATGCTTCACTGGAGCAAACTTGGTGCTAAAAACATTGAAGCAAGCGTTGGATGTAGATTTGATTTGGGATACAGTTTTGGAGTCAGCATGTCATTTATTATGGATTCTAAAGAAATAAATACCGCTATCTGAATATATTAGTATGTAAATATGCTACTTTATAGTTGCAGGGGAAATCTAATGATTCTTGAGCCCCAGCAAACTCATTCCACGGAATGATGTTGCTACTGCTGAAGTTTCAAATTTTAACACGGTAACATGCAGAATGCCGTATCAGCCAATTGTAACCATTCTGTTGGCACTAACAAAATGTACTGCTTTTATCATTCATCAATTATGATCTGGATAATTTTTCTAAAAAATAGTTTTACAATGTTCTGTTGGATTTTTCTCTCATTTTTTTCGTTGTGGTAGTATAAAATCAATTGACTAATAAGAAAAATGACCAAAGAACACTTTTGAAAGAGGGAAGGAGAGGGACACAAATCATAAAGAGATGAAACTGGAACACAAAGATCAAGGACTTGTGACTCTTCACATTTAGCAAATAGTTGACATTGGATGGGAGTTGTTTGCATGGTTTGCCACAGGGTGAATGAGTGGGTATTGGATCAGAACAGGTATTTGATGGCTGAAGTTGGCGTTTGCATGGTAGGCCTTTCTGTGAAGCCCAGTGCAGTGAATCAGATTCAATACTGTCTTGTGGTATGTATTGTTTTGTCTTTTAATGTTTATAGTAACTGTTAAGGCTTTCTATTCTTTTATCTGAAATTTGAATTCCTAATCTACCAGCAACAATGGCAAAATTGATGACAGAATGGCTCCTAATCTAGCCATTGGTCAAGGTGTCCTTCCAATGTCTATGCAGAGTGGAATGAAAATGATAAACGAACCATCTAGCCAAAATCCAATAGGAAGTATAATTCAGTTGGCAACTGAAATGTCAGAACCTGCATCTGAAGTGCTCCCTGATCATGGAAGTATAAATACAAGTTCAATAATGAAAAGCTCACAAATAAAAGCACTGCAGCTGACACATCTTTTGGCAGAACTGAAAAAGTCATCAGTAATTTTCTACAGAATCCAGTTTTAAGGGAAGAGGGTATGGACTTAAAATAAGTGGTCTGTATAGAGGCAACGCATCTGTTACCTGTAATAATTTCTGTAGGCTATCACCAACTTTGGAAGGTCTTGCCCACACCATTCTTGGCATTTTACTTTGTGACTCGTTATCCAGTAGCCATCGTAATTTTTGTTACATTCGTGCAATAGGCTTGTTTCTAGAGAAGATAATGCTTTAGTTAGCTCTGCTGTTGGTTGGGTGGGCAATCCCTAGCGGCACTGATGATCTGGCAATCATTACTTTGTGGTTGTAATGATTTGTTGTCATTCATGATTATCAGGCTGAACCTCTTTAGCCATATCATATCGACATATCTTCCTTTCTGTTGCAGAAATTTGTGTTGCATATGGGGGTAGTAAGATCATTCAAGTAAAGTTTTGAATAGGAAAATATTGGCATCATACTGTCGAATTAGCGTATCCTGAGTACTAAAACTTTAGAATAGGATATGGGCATAGGTCTGTTGCAATTAATGTTTGAAGTATATTTTGCCTCTTTAACTTCAATGTGGAAACAATCATACAATTTTAGTTTGTAACATATTAGAAGGAGACAAACATTTCTCTTTATTGGTTACTGTCTATGATATTGTCTGATTGACTATTCTCAATTCTGCAAGTTCACTTATTATTGGTTGACATCAGTAGTACAATTTTCCTCATGGTGAAGACGTAAGGCCTGTTTCATAACCAAACTGCTAGAAGCCATAATGTTGGCTGACCATTCGTTGCTAACAATTACAGATTGTATCAATGAGTGCTCGAATATGCATGAGTATGTATTTATATTCTATGGGCTGCACTGTACAACTGTAGCTACTGAAAAGATCCTTGAAGAATCTATACTCTGCATTGATGCTATTAACATTACAAAGCTGATCATGGACTTGATCATTGGTCATCTTGATATTATCATGCTTGAACATGTAATCAAGTTCTGATTAGATGGTTTTGCTTTGTACATTGGATGATTGCGTTCTGGACACAATATGCTTCAGATTGTGTATGTTCATATTCCATCCAATGGAGAAACTCCAAAAATTTTGGAAGAACATTGGAGTTTGTCTATGGATGTTCATATTCCCCTGCACTATTAACCCAGTTTAGAAGTCAAGCTTAGTTGTGTCTTCTGCTCCTAAACGTGTGAGCTGAGTTGGAGCTGGTAAACTTGTTCTTGATATCTATGACAAAGCACTGAATTTTGTGCTTGGTAACTTCTTCACAGATATTTTTCAGGTTGATTTATTTTCTTGTTCATCTGCTTCTACTTGAGGTCGAGTACTAAGTTTCTGTGCATACAGGTGTTGAAACACCAGTGAATAATTGAGGAACTTATGAAGGAGAATGAGAAGCTCCGTCTCATCCTTGAGGAAGACCTGGAAATACCTCCCAGCAAGCTACAGGCCAGTTCCTTTTCCACTGGTAGAAGTAAATCTGCATGTGTAGATTGTTTTGAGTGCCGAAGAAAACAAAGAAGTAGATACAGATCTTTACAATAAGTAGAGCCTACACCAGCCAAGGGCCTCACTGTCTTGATCTTCATTCTTGACCGTGGATTTTGAACCTATGATTGGCTAGAATCTCAGACTGTGCAGGATCTTGGTCAGGTTTGCAGGTTGTGTAGTAAAGAAGAGATAACCAAGAAAATATAGATTATGCCTATTAAGCTGATTAAATATAAAAGATACAAACTAGTTGAAGAGCAGGGCTAGAAAATCCGTTCAGGAGGTAATCAAATTGTTTGTTTTCATGTTCCACTTTTATCATTATATTGTTTGATTTGACTGTAAATTTCACTGTCCCTCGACCATGTTTTCTTGCTGTGAAGATTTGAGTTATTTAGCGCAGTGTAGTTGATCGTATGTGGACGAACAAATGAACCTCTCCTGATATCTAATGTCATTGAATTTGCTCTTTCTTTGTAGCATAAAGCTATCGTCAAGAAATGGCCTTGTTATAATGCGAGTGTTTTACCTTTATTGATTGCCCCTTGTGGTTAAATACCAGGTGAGAAAAAAGTGTAATGATTGCTTGATTTTGCAACAGAACATCACTCAACAATAGCCATTCAATGAATTGTGAATCAGAAGTAGACACTGATTATTGATTAGTCTATGTCCCCTGGCCCCCTATGGAACAAACTACGAGCCCTAGTCAATGAATTGATGTGGTCGTGCTTCATTGGCCCAATTATTAGCCAACAAAAATTTAGTCAGGGGTTTTGCAATAAAGTTTCTGTAATCTGACCCAACTCTTCCTGTTATTCTTACCGCAAAGATTTTTATTCTCCGGGGAAGTTCGTTCTCCTGTGAAAAGTAATCTTCATTAAAGAAAAGATTGGATCGAAGACAAACCTGTCTTGGGAAATTGAAGTGAACTCCTCCTAGCTCTGGACATGTCTTTGTAAACTTGCTGAGTTAAAAAGAAATCTTGGTAGAGTTTTCTACAAAGATATCATTTAGTTGATTAAGAAGAATCTTTTTCCAGAAGGGATTGGAATGAAATGCTATGTACTATACATATAAACCATACTTTACATATGTTCCGAGAATCTAATGTCTCTTTACCCGTAAACTGAATCAGTTCTCCACATTTTCAGCTATTAAAATATGATACCCATCATTATACATGCTGACTTAACAGATGCAACTGTTTCACTTGCATACATTGATGGGTAACCTGGAAATCTAACATGTGCATTTGTAATGGGGAAGCTAGAGAGTTTGATTGTTATACTGCACAAGATGATCGGAAACACTAGACGAAATGGTAGAGATTGACTATGAGAGGGGGGAAAATGATGATACTGTGATCATTAAGTTCTTTTGCTTGTCTTGTCGAGGAAATTTGAGAGGTTTTGCTTGCTTTGTTTTACAATCATATAGTGAAATGGGTTGTCTCGTTGTCTCTCACAGCATCATTCATTCATTAGATAAAGTTAAAGCATATTGGAAAGTGGGGGCTAACACACCATTAAGAATATCACTTTCCTACTCACATTCATGTGCCGAAAACAGTCCCACCATCACCAACACCAGCAACGACAACCATCCTTTGTTTTCTACCTCGTGCTTTTCCAACTCTAAAAAGCCCACTCTCCTTTCAACACTTTTCCTTTTTCCCTTGCTCTTGCAAAAGTCCAAAAGCACTTCTTTCTCACTTATCAAAAGCTATTCTCTTCTTCCACACATTTTTTTGCCTTAACAGCCAGCACTAACTTCTTCTGCTCAAATTCCTTCCCCCACCACTTCCACTATGCCTCCTATTCATCTACCCATCAAACCCTTTTATGTCCTAATGGACTGAGCTGAGACAAGCTACCTATTATGTTCTTCTTCCTTTTCCCCTTAATGTCTAATGAAATAATGTTTTGGTCAAATTGAGCAGTCTGCCTCAAAATTGTTCGAGGTTAATATTTAATTCCTGATTAAATGGGAAGCATATTCAATGAATTGATTAATGGGAAAAAAATCATAGTTGATGACGAAGATTCACTTGTTAAAAACAGAAACCAAGATCACACAGCCTCTCTTATTAAGTTAAAAATGCTACATAGGAGATGTAACATCCGATTGTAAAATCTCTCTAAACTTACATCCTCAATTCATCGTCGCAAATCACAAACGCAGTTCCAGGAATCAACAGAAGAGGGCGAGGGAGAAGAAGAAGAAACAGAGACATAATAAAGAATACACAAATAAATATCTAAAATAATCTACATCGATCGGTGGAAATAAATACTCAGAAACAATGTTGATTGGTGATGACTCTTGTGTTCTAAACAAAGAGTACAGCAACTCCTCCAAACAATGCTAACAAGATGCTACTTCCATGCACAGAGGCTCCGGAACCAGGTATAGCCGCTGGAGTTGATGGTGACGTTGACGGTGACGGTGACTCAGGTCCTGGTGATGGAGGTGGGCTCGTAGTCGATGGGCCTGGAGCCATTGGGGTGACTGTTGGTGTAGGGGTCATTGACGGGGTCGTTGACGGAGTTGGGGACATCATTGGTGGCGGTGGTGAGGAGACTGGAGACGGCGTCATCGCGGAGGACGGAGGAGGTGAAGCCATGGACGTGGGTGGAGTTGCCGAAGGTGTTGGCGACATTGCAGGTGATAAAGCAGGGCTCTGAGCTGTGGAACAAGAAGTGAGAGCAAGAGAGAAGATCAGCACGAGCATGGCACGTGAGAAAGCCATGCTTGTTGCGTATATAAACGACGAGATTTCGAAGAGAATACAGAAGAGAGAGACAGAAGCGGTAGTTTCGTTTTCGCGAGTTGCGGGGAAGGAGGGGAGTACTGAGATTAATAAATAAAGAAGGAAGGAAAGGTTTGGGAAAGAACCGTACACGTCATGTGTACTGTAACCTGAGAGTGAACGAACGGTTTATGCTATCGGACGTAGATGTTTGACACGTATCATCTCAGAATTGAATGCTTTTACTGAAAACCAATTCTACCCTCCAACGATGTTTCCGGCTATGAAACGAAACGAAGCGAAGCGACGCCACTCATTCACCGGCGATAGCCGTTCAAGTTAACGGCTTTTTATTTTTATTTTTTAAAATTATTTATTATTCGTTTTAGGCAATTCTTCCAAGCACTACTTCCTAGTCGAAGGCAGCTTTTGCCGGAGTTTGAATACTTCCGTCAAGTAAAATTCGTTTGTTTAATTTATTATAAATAATATTATTTTATTTTTATTTTTATTTAAAAAGAAGACCAAACATGTTGTCAAATGTGTAATAATTGTGACTTGGTGCTATAAACCAAACATGCCGTATGATTGTGACGCGTGTGCGGCATCAGCCAGCCAGCTGAACATATTCATTCACCACCATCACAATGCAAATGCAAAAGCAGAAAAGAAATAATCTACACTTATTAAATGTATTTTCATCCAAATGATTTTTTTTTGTTGGGTCTCTTGATGTGGTGGTCATGAAAGCCACCCGCACAAGATAGCAATAGGCCTGCCCCTGGAAGACTCTACAGAAAGGAACAGTTCACGCGCGGTCACCATGTTAATGGGTCACATCTTAAGGAGCCTGGTACAGGAATTCCACTATATGCCACAGCCCAATCTGTGCTTAATTCAAATTTAATCATTAGAATTAATTCCAAATTTTAGTGATGGACACGCAATATACCACAGATGGGTTATATAAATTATAATTATTTAGTAATTATTAATCACAAAATTTGTGAAATTGTAAGTTATATAGTGAACCAACTTACAAAAAGATGCCACGTAATCTCCATGGATACAATCTGAATCATCAGAATTTGCTATCAAAATCTCTGAGAAGCCTTTTTCACCAGTAAAGTTCACGGTCTACGTTACATTCACTAGCCAAAAAACGACATGGTTCCATTCCTCAGCAAATTCTACATGCTGCCTTTGCTGAGCTGACCAGTCATTTTCTCGTCTTACAAAAGGTTTACTAGAACTAGGTATCGTAATACTAACCACAGCCGGAGCCATCAAAAATTTTCATCAACGTATTGCTTTATTTTTGTTGTTAATACTTCCGTACTTCATCATCGTCATTGTCATCTCCTCCATGCCTTCAACTTATGTACCTGCAGGAGCGTAGCTGATGACGGATCACCTTTGCTCGCTAAGAAGTGGTTGAGAAGCTGGAGCTGCAGAATAACGTAAAGATATCAGCATTGCCTAAACCAAAGTGAACTGGCTGACAATTTTATTGGACACTAAATGAGATACTACAAGCTCACATTATGGTTGGTTTCCCCATCCATTTCTTACATTTTTAGGGCTAAAACGAAAAAGAAAATCATCTAAATATATAATGCCCATCAAAATAAGAATTCCTGATAAAATGAAGAAGTAGTTTAGCAACCATCATACGTGCAAAGTTGGTTTGATTTCAATTTAGAGGGCACTTTGCAACATTCAAATATGCTGTGAAGGATTAAAAAGGCTTGGCTTGAATACTTAAACATTCAAACTTTATACGCACGGTCCCCAGGTGTAAAGTAGGTCAATAAGTTACCTTCAGAATTCCACCGGGCAGTGGATGAAGTCATAGGTCTGCGAGTTTTCTCGGTGATTTCAGCAACAACAAGGCGTGACAAAAGAAGCCCCGCAATAAGAGCACAAACCATTAGCATAATAAAAACATTATCCCACCCCCATTTTGAAAGGAATCCGGTAAGAAGGGGACCAAGAGCTGCACCAGCTGATCCTGTACCGTCAATAATGGCAGTCACTGTCGCCAGAGCTCGAGAATCTCCTCTAACGGAACTATGTGTACCAAGATCTGCAGAAACTGCAGTTGTGATGAGTGCATATGGCCCATTTACAAATAGGCCAGCAACCATCATAAGTACAATGTTGATCGTCCGAGAGACACAACCATATGAGCGGTACAAGAGCAAGGATGGAATTGCAGCATACATGAAGCTGGCTGCTGTAGTGGCTCGAGCTTTGAGTTTATCAGATATGTAGCCTGCAAGGATTCCACCAACAATCCCCCCTACATCAAATAGAGTGGAGAGATTTCCAGCAGTCTTGACTGACATATACTCTCCACCAATTTCTGCAAAAGCATAGAAATGTAGAAGATGGTTAAGCATTATTCTTATTGGATAAGAAACACTTCAGAAAATCAGCGGCATTTTCAAACAGAAGATGTCTTTGAAGTAACCTAAAATATGAAGTTTGCAAAAAGCTAGCAAATTACAACATCAAACAAAAAATGTTAAATGTTTTTTCAAAAAAAACATTGAATAATGCATACACAGACAACTCTGACACTTATAATCTAATTACTGTCAAGGGATGTTACTATCATTTTTCCTTCAACACCACTGCCCCCTCCCCCCTGCGCCACCATCCCAGCCCAACCCAAGAAAGAAGGCAATCCATGTTACCATCTAGAAACAATGTACAAGTGTGAGCCAGACACAGGTGCATATATACCAGTAATTGATCCACAAAAGATCCAAAGGTGCTTTCAGTACAACCATATTGATTATAACAAAGAGGTCAACATAAATTCCATTTGCTTCAATTGCAGGCTCACACTTTAGTCATAAGTCTTCACAAAAGTGCCTCTGCAAATGGTGTAAAAAATATTATTGGAACACCTAAATGTGATCCATAGAGAACCTAATCATAAGCAAAAAGTCAATGAATTCTTAGATGTAAATCACATAATAAGGGGAAAACAAATAACTTTAATTGTTAGAAACAGAAAACATTAAAGCAGAAAACCACCTTTCCTTTCAATGATGATAAAGCAAAGAACTCTTTACCCTATAATGCCCATTTCAGGTAAAGAAATGATCATCAGAATTTCAAGAACTGCCACTGATAATGCATCGGCAAAGAAAAAACAGCAATGTAATATTTTCAAATCAAATGTCAGTCACATGATCAATCATGCAATCTTTATCAGCTGTGCATCTCATACCTAGTACAATATTCAATTATTATGCCAGAATATTCCTACTTTTTGCAATTGAATAACATCTATTTAATTTTTAACCAGAGTTCATAATTAATTCAAATATTTCCATTTTGATCAGATCGTAATGTAAGAAGCTGCAAGATTTCAAGTACCTCTAGTAGGAATTGCATTTTCATAAAAAAATTTAAAAAGCTAATACACAATGCAAAGGATGGTAGAGAATACCTGACTGACTTAAGTAAAATGGTAACCAGTACAAAAATGTGTATGCCACTAGCTTTGAGAAGAAGAGACAGAACGCAAATGGTATCACACCAGGTATCAAACAGGCTTGAAGAAGTCCAACACTTGTCCTACTGCCTGATCCTTGTTGTGAACTAAACTCTTTCTTCAGTTCCACCACTCTTCCTTTCTGGATTTGAGATTCTTCATCATTGGACACTGTCTCCGCATTAGCCATGCAATCACTTGCATAAGGAAACCCAATATCTTCAGGATAAGCAGCCAAGAACAAGTAAACTAGTATCCCTCCCATGGCAATAAATGCACCTGGGAGTATAAAAGACCATCCCCAACCATAATTCAAAACACTAGCAGCAAGAAGAGATCCACTGATATTCCCAACAGATGTATGGGCATTCCAAACACCCATTATTAAACCCCTCTTCGTTTTCCCAAACCAATTCCCAATTACAGCCACAACGGAAGGCCAACCAGTGGCCTGAAACAAACCAGCAACCATTTGCATAATAAGATAGAATCCGAACACGTGAACATTAAAAAAAAATCCCATTCCAAAAAGCCCCACAAAAATTCCACTCCCTATCATTCCTGTGGTCAAAAACAACCTCAGATCCAAAGTATCAGCTAAATGCCCAGCAGCATACATTCCTAATGAGTAACAAGAAAGAAATGCAAGATCAATTTCGCCCAATTTTGATGTCCCATCAGTCCGGTCAAACGGTTCCCATCCTTTACTTGTTGATCTATCTCGATCAGCACCCGCGAATTCTCGCTTAACAAAGAGTTCACCAATAGGCCAAGGCTTCCTCCCAGATTCTTTGTCAGGGTCCGGACACAAAACACTCTTGACAATACCACTAGGCTTTCTTGATGCATGGTAACAAGCATATGCAATGAAAGTAATCAACAAAATTATGTATCTATATGATCTTAGGCTCCAATCCTTGCCTCTTATACTTCTTATAAGCAAAATCCCCGGTGGGGTTTTCCTCATTGTATTAGAATTCCCTGCCATCTTTATAATCACACAGAAAAATTAACCACTAAACCACAAAAATATTCAACTTACAACAATCTATCATAATATTTTCCTGTATTTTTACACAACCCAGAACATGATTATCATCAAACATAGATAATTCAAAGTGTAAGATGTACCTAAAAGAAAAAAACTCATAGTCACCATGAAACAAGACCTTTACCTAATTAAAGAAACTCAACAAAGGTTGACACCAAATTTGTAAGGAAGAGCGTGTGTTTAATTAATTAACCCTGAGAAAGAGAAACTGAGAGGGAGAGCGAAGTTGGCGGGAGAGACACATGAATGGTACAAGAGCATATGTCGACAGCAAAGACACGTGGCGACTCGCGGTGGAATATGTGTTGGGAATCAGCTCGTGCTTATGCGCCACGCAGGCGGGGACGAATGTTATACCGTGACTGACGGTCCCGCTGGGTTGTTCGACGTGGCGCATAGACGGCGGGCTGTTATAATGCAATTGATTCGGTTCGTTGTCGTGATAGCAGTGGAGAAGATAGAAATAAAAAGAAAATAAATAAATAAGCAATTGAAGAGACGATGATGCATTGTTTTTGGAATCAATAAAAGTCATTTGGCATGGATGGAAAGGCAAGCCAACAATTATCTCTAGAGAAGCAAATCCAGCTAAAAATGGCGTCGTTTTGGAGACGCATTAGTCGCGTGTAACAATTGTGTTACGATTGTTAATTCTAATTAAAATTTAATAAAATTAAAATAAATTGTAATTAAATTGATTAAAAATTAAAATAAAATTATTTAGTTTAATTACAGAAATTAAAATCGAAATAAAAAAATAGTTTAAATCATTAAAATATTCTTAATTAATTATTATTTTAAAATTATTATTATTATTAAACAATTTATACATTTTTGTTTTTGTTTTGTCAAGGCCTTGAATATCATCCCAAGAGGTTCCACTCACTGTCTTCCTTCAAAGAAACTAGGGTTTTCAACACTTCTTTCTCGCGGTCGGGTTTCAGTGTCCAGAGATTCTGCTAAGTCAATTGGGCAAAATTTAGTTATCTTCGCAAATGCGAGAGCGGAATCAAATGAAGCAGAAGCGAGTGAAAGTGTTGAAGAGAAGCCAGAAGATGCTTTAGAAGCAGAAGCAGAGGTTAAGTTCGAAACAGAAGAAGTGAAAGCACCCAGAGCGTCCCTAGTCAAGCTTGGAGTTATAATGGGGGTAATAATTTCATGTATTTAAACTATATTAACTTTTTAGTTCAGTTGATCAGAAATTGCTGGAAAAGTGTTCGTCCTGTAGTTGTAAAAGGAAATGTATGTTTAAGATAACCTTGTTGAGCCTTTGTTTTTTGGGTTGCCAAGCAATGCGGGGCAGGGAGAAATGATAATTTAGAATATGAATTTTGAGTTTCATGTACATTTCTAACATATGTTTCATTCTTTGAGTGGATACTGAACATGACAGCATGTGATGTGAGAATTATAACTGGCTTTTTTAGCTGGTAAAGTACCCAAAAAGGGAACATGATTAATGCTCTTTGTTTTTCCACGGTGAATTCTCTTCTGTTGTAAGATCCTGAAGTCTGCTTGCTTGTAAAGATCATTCTCAGTCAGCTTCTGGGTAAAATTCTCTGTTTGCTTAGAACGTCTAGGACGTATGGTATGTTTTGAAACGCTTGTAAATTCTGTTTCTCGGCCCTCGTGCCGTGTCTAGAATGTGTCAATTACGTATTCTGGAATATTACAGATTAGACTGAGGAAAGCAACAGATTTGATCCTCCATTGAGTGGTAGTATCCTTGATGATCCAGTTGTTGGTAGAGGGGCCACGAAATTGAAAGGTTAACAAGCCACGTAAACGATGACCGAAATTCTTGGTAATAAATAAAGCAATAAATAATAATTAAAATGTCACAGATTTTTTTTCTTAATTTATCTTAATAAAATAGAAGCGGGACGGTGCATGCAAAGTCGTTTTTAGTGCACGATTTGTGAAACGACAAAGTCTTAGCGAAGCCGGCTTACTATGTCAGCTAACGTGAAGAAACTGTTTAATTAATAAAATAAAAAATTTAAATTAAAAAGAATTTTACCGTTTAATTATCGTTCGTACTTTTAGACTTTTTCTTTTTAAATCGTTGGGGAGGGTTTAATGAAAACGGCGCAATAGTGACACGTCAGATCTAACCTTTTACACCCATGTGCCGCTCAACCGGGTCCCCCTACCAGTATGTTACTTTCTGAACCGGGTTTTTTCTGCTATTTATGCAACACGTGTCACTTCAGTTCCCTCCCTCTCACCTTCTCTCTCCGTTCTCATTGCATCGATTTTGTTCTGCTTTTTGAGTTCACAGAGTCACCCGTACTATCGCTCGCTTTTAACTTAGACATCCCGAGTTTAAATCTAATTTGAGCCACCCGAGAGAGTAGACCCGAAACTTTCGCCGAAATTATCGGGCCGCTTAGAAAGCTTGTTTGAACCGAGACAATTCCGTTGAACCACATGTTGGTTTCTTTTTCGTTTTCTGTTAAAAATTTTGATAGTTATTCATAATTCCGCATTTTTTTTTATATTCTTTTCTTCCAAAATTGTTCTTCTATTTTTGCTTAATGGATTAGGATCAAAAGATTGATTGTGGGCTTAGGGTTTGTCTTGTTGTATTTCGTGTTTTAAGTTTGTGGCTGATTGTGATTGATTGATTGATCGAGTGATCGTTGATTTCTGAGAGATTACAAAAATTGATTGATATCGAGGTGGGGCCTAGTCATGACTGCTGGTGGTGGTAATCAGTTGATCTCTGTTCTTCCCGATGTGCTCAAGTTCGTTTGTACGTATCTTTTCTACTCTCTTTTTTCTTCCTTGTATGATTATTTATGCATAAGAATTTATTTGCCAGCATAATTCCCGCTACAAGTTCGGTATGTGTGTTTATATATGTGATTTGTAGAAAAAGACTTTCTAGAAGTCTTGTTAATGATCTTCTAAATATGTGGAAGTTGTTGATAGTTGGAAGATGAAGCAAACTTTTTGATATGGCAGTCGGAAAAAAATGAGCTAGATACAAGGATTGAGGTATTTTGGTTCTGGGATTTGATATATGTGTTTATGTTACGGAATATGAATATTGCTGGCAAGACAAAGAGGGATGGAATAAGAGGGTACTGCATCTGGCTGGAGTTATTAGCTATAATGACAAAGTTGTAGTAGAGATTGAGCCTGTTTGTTAGGTAGTGTAAATTGCTAGTTTTCTTGGCCATTTGAGGAGATGCTGGACTGTCATTTTGTTCATTGTTGTTTTGCTTCTCTCATGTAGAATCTTAGGTCATGATTGGGTTAACTTGAATTTTCTTGATGCTATGCTCTTGGTGATCCTTTTGTAGTTGGAATGTTGAGGTTGTTTGACCAGGAGTAACATGTTTAGTAACAATGGAACTTTTATGTGTGATATTATGAAGATACCTTGAATTGCATGGGGATCTAAATGCTGGTGCATTGGCAGCTTGGTCTCTCCTCCCTTGATTGTAGCGTTCCATAGAATTTGTATTTGCATTGTTTTTTTATGCACATGGATGCATGCTTCTAGCTCCTTTTTAGAATTGGCTTTCTTAGGGTATTAAAGAAGTTAGTTTGTGCCCCTTTTGTTGGTCAAGGTCTATGCTGTATGAGCTCATTTCATGGAATATAGTATCAACTTTAACTAATAAGTGATAGTTCCTATCTAAAAACAATTGTAACAATATAAGAGATATATTTATGCAGTACAAATGAATTGGAAGCCAAAGTTTGACCTGGTGAACATTTAATGGAGGTTTTATACTTGTGGGTGTGAATTTATATACTGGACAGCTTGAATCTAATTTGATTACAGTAAAACCCGTGTGAAAGTTGATTTTGAAAAAATTGCTGTCAGCACTATTTGGCTTGCCTGTTGACTCTTTGGAATGGATAAACTCAAACGAATGCTGGAAAAACCTATTAATCACCAAAAGTTGGAGGCAGGACATATTTTCTTTTGATTGCTAATTGTCATTGTACAATTAATTAAGATTTTTTTCTTGGTTCAAGTATATTTTGGAATAGTAGCTGTTTAATAAAGCTCTTCTGCACTTATGATCACAAAATTCATGTTGCAGTTGAGCTAGAAAAACAAAGCTTTTGTGACCTGAAAGTTATGAACAACACAGAACATCATGTTGCTTTCAAGGTACAACTCTATTACTATTCAAAGATTTACAAATATATTATTGTCTCTGAATTTGGAGTGTTCAAGCTATTCTCAAATTTATTGGAACAGCGTTTGATTAACATGTTTTCCTCTTTTCTGCTAGGTCAAAACCACTTCACCTAAGAAGTATTTTGTAAGACCCAACACTGGTGTGATACAGCCTTGGGATTCCAGTGTCATCAAAGGTGCTTCACGCTATTACCTTTTATCCTTGATACCTCTTTTTCCCTGGTATTCATGGTATTTGCTATTTTTAAGGTTTTTGAAGTAGATATGGTAGAAGTAGCAATTGAGCATTCAATAGAAATTTTCATGGCAAAATTTTTAATGTGGTTAATTTTTCATCCATGAGTGTACAAGCTAGTTTTTTCTAATTGTACACCACTTGCTTTGTTTACTAGCCTGCCATTAACTCATACGATTTTCCATTTCTTCCTGCAACATTTTGACATGTAATACAGTTTCAATTAATTGCTGGGTTTGCAGTTACTCTCCAATCTCAAAAAGAATCTCCTCCAGATATGCAATGCAAAGACAAATTTCTGTTGCAGAGTACAATAGTGCCTCCAAACACTGATGTTGATGAGCTTCCTTCAGATACTGTAATAATAATAATGACACAAGGAACTGTTTTGTTGTCTGTTATTGATTTAGAAATAATACTGATTCAGGGCAAATGATGTTTGATTTTGCATTCAGTTTAACAAGGATGGTGGGAAGGCAATAGAGGAGTGCAAGCTTAGAGTTATATATATCCTTCCTGGCTCAGCTCAAGGGAACTTAGAAGATGAAGGTTCAGGGAATTCCACAAGAAGTCCTGATGCAAACAATGTAATTTCTAAAATTCTGTCTTGTCCATTCTTCATTGTTCTATTCTGCAATTTGTCTATGAGATTTGGCAGAATGTGTGTATACAAGCAAAAATGTGGCATGCATGTATGCATTTTGACAAACTGGATTCAGCAATTTGGTTCAATATAAGATATCATCAGCATAGATGGCTCAGTAATAATCATATCTGTCCTTGTACTATAACTACCTTATTAAAACTTTAAACCACTAACTTAAGTTTGAAAGTAGTTCAGCATGCATAAATTAAGTCGTTTTCAGCATCCCAGCGTGTTTAATGTCATTTTGGCTGATATACTAAGAACTGTCTTGTGAACCAGTCAAGATGTTTTTGAAATGAAAGTTGCATAAACATGTGAATAATTTAAAATTGGTGATTAGAGGAATGCTAGCACAACAAAAAGGAAGCTATAAAGGGTGTCCACTTGCCTGTCATTAGTCACCGTATCAAATTATTCTTGTTCTTAGTTGACTAAACATCAGTACTAGTGCTGGGTGGGAATCTCTCCTACCTTTCGCGCTATCATTTTGAAGGTTTCATTTATAGACAATATTTTGCAGGTTTTTTTTGTTACCTACAGACTTTTGTGTTGTGCATTGATTTCTGTTTACCCGTCTACTTTGTTTAATACACATCCATGTGTTTCATTATTCTTTTTCAAAGATTTTGCTGTGAAGCTGCTACCATTGCACCCAATGTCTTAGCAAGTGCATTATTATCACCTATCAGTTGTATTACTTATTGCATTTTTCTGTTTAGGATTCATTCTTATTTTATCAAATTTGGTATTGTACTTGGATTCAGGCTTTGCAGCGCCTGAAGGATGAAAGAGATTCTGCTGTTCGGAAAACACAGCAACTGCAACAGGAACTGGTACCATTTTCTATTTGATAATACTTGGTAGTAATTTTAATGCACTGCTAACAGCTGTTAAAATTTTAATTATTGTTTGCTGAAGATTCTACCAAAGAAGTTGGCTTCTTATTGAAGTGCTGACATGCACAAAATCACCTACTGTATAAAGTGAATCCTAATGTATACTGACAATAAACAAAGCAAAAGATGGCATTCTAATTAGGTGATTCTCATGAGATTTTCCTTTTAAAGCTAAATAAGGATCATAGGCACTATTAAATAATTTAATGAGGAACTATTGAGGAGATTTGATGATGTAGAATGACAAATGGTCTGTAAATAATATATTGATAATCTTCTAGTTGTTGAGGACTGCTGACAAATTAGGACAACTACTAATCTAATGATCGCCTGTCCCTCCGTTAGGACTTGCTAAAGAGACGAGGGCATCGAAAAGCTGGCCCTGGCTTCTCGTTCAAGTTTGCGGCATTCGTGGGACTGATTGGAATCATGGTTGGACTCATTTTGAACCTTTTAATGACTTCACCTTCCACAGAATGACTTAACGGGATTTATAATCACGGGTGCAATCGTTTAATCTATTTTGATGTATAATTTTAATTGTTCTGTTGAATGGAAAGTTAGCCTGCTTCCTTCACTTCATTTTGTATATTGGATCTTCGGTGAAATTATGTCTTCATCAGTGGGTTTTGCTATATATGTTTCATTCAATTCATATGCTACTCTTAGTGTGAAAGCTCAGTAATTCTTTTTTTGGATAAAAATTCTTACAATATCATTTATCCTGAGCAATCTTTGCAGTTGCTGAAATGGCCCAAACTGCTTTTTACATTTGAATGGCTAATCTGGCCTGGTTAGTTTCTGTGAGTAATTAATAAATGATGAAAACCGACTTACATCTTCTTTCCTCTGATACATGCTAAATCAATTTCTCGAGCTCGGTGTTATGCAGGTGAAACAATCGGTATTTTGAGGTTGCGTCATCGTCTTGGTTCAACCTTTTTAATAACCCTATGGAATTAAAAATTTTAATTTTTAATATAATTATTAAATAAATTAAAATTATATTAAATTTTTAATATAATATAATTATTTAAATTATTATTCTTATATTTAATTATTAAAAGATAATTAATAACTTGATTAATGATTACAAAGTAGGGAATCTAACCAATATAATGAATTATAATTATAATTTTGGGTCGATTTGAAATTTGACTCAATTGCAGGCATTTTGGCGAAAGGACAGAAGAAATGGAGAAATACGTCCGAACAAAAAAAGTTTCATTGTTTGAACGGAGTGAGGAATCTGCTGATCTGGATCCTGATCAACTTGGCGGGAAGGGCACGTGCTAAATCTCGAATTTCAAACGTGCCTCATTCCCGCCTCTATCACCTACCATTTTCAGCCGTCTCTCTGCGCTAGTGCATTTCTATTACTCTCAAACCCTAACTTCTCTCCCCATCTTAGCCCGTGATGCCAACTCAGCAACTCGCCACCCAGTCAGCCTTGGAAGAGGCATGGTATATCCTGTCCCTCCTCCTCTCCCTCGGCCGACCGGCCCGCCCAGCGGAGATCGCATCCCGATGCACACTTTTCCGTGCTACTCCCGACTTCATACAATCTCTTTGCCTCATCCCTAACTCACCCATTTCACTAACAAACAATCTATTCGTCACTCTATCTCTTACTGCCCTACAAATTTTCGCGGAATTTCTTTCCAAAAATTTCGGTATATTCTTTTCTTCCAGGCCCCGGATTGAAGGTAGCCCCTGCACCGACGATTTCTTTAGCGTGATTCTTATGGGGCGAAAGCGACCTCGTTTTGATGAGATGGATGATTTTGAAGGTAATTTGTTCCTCTTTTCATTTTTAATTTTAATTTAATTTAATTTAATTTAATTTTTTTCTTTTTTTTTGTTTTGGTAATGGATCTGGTTTTGTGGCTGGTGATTTTCAGTGCGGTTGCCCAAGAAGATTCAAAGCGATGCTACAAAGGTATTTTTTGTTAATCATATTCAATTTTTGTGTTGAGTAATTTATTAACGGTTTTAGTGGTGTTAGCTAGGATTTCTACTCAGGTTAGGTTTTGGTAGTCGTTTGGTTTGAAATTTGAATGCAGTTTTCAAAAAGTAAGATTAAAAAATATCTGAATTGCAAATCAAAAATGCCCTAATGTCGTTAAACAAGCTTAAATTTTTTCCCCTTTTGAAGGTAATAGATGGCTGTTGCAAATTAAGCTTAATTTAGGATTTTGTTTGTTGCTTAACCGCGTTCAATGTAGTACACTATTATCGCCAACTGTTTTAAGTCAAAACATCCGTGCAGGTACATTATCATATAACTGACAGTATCAGCGGACGCATAAATACACAACAAAGTGACATGTCAGTCATGGTTAATAAAGTGGCTTTCAAGCCTCTCTTATTTCCCAAATTCAGTTCTGGACAATTAAGTTGTAAGCTTATGGAGATTGTACGTGTAGAAGGTGAAGCAGGAATGAAGGTGTTTTCACGAAGGGTGATGCGCAAAAAATTAATGTCTGGTGAGTTTGACTCGGAATTAGCACTTCCAACTAGATTGATGGATCATGATAGACATGCAAATAGCACCATAACCGTCAATCCCACATCTTGTCTTGAAGATATGAAACACAACAATGCATTGTTGGATAAGACCAGGATTGTTAATGACCCTTGTAAAGCTACAACTACTGTAATTATTGAAAGTGATAGAATTATCGAAGACAGAGAGAAAGAACAGTTAATAGATTTAGGAGGTGCAAAAAGAATAATAAACCATTTGCCATTATTTGATACAGCTGTGAATGATGTGCAACCTGAAAGTGAATCTAAAGAAGCCATTGCTTTGAGTTGTGATGACAATAAGCCATCTCTAGATAAGGAGCACAACATTTATATGTATACGAGGGCTACACCAACAGCAGCTGATCCTGTTATAAGTAAGCAGTTGAGGAAACCCTCAACCAGGACAAAATTCTTTTGCAGGGATGGGATGGATCCAAAACTGCAGGCTCTCAGCAAGTCTTCAGGGCAGAGTAAGGCTTTTAATATTCTCAAAGAGAAAAAACACGGTAAAAGAGATCGGATGTCAGTTAACTTTGCAGGTAAAGAAACAGAGATGCAAAATGATATTAAAAATCAGAAGGGAAATTCAAGGTCAATTTCTCCCAAGGTAGATCTTAAAATTTCTCAGAGTTTCTCATATTCTACCAATTGTTTGATCTATAATTTTCATAATTCTAAATTGTGCATCATATTTCTTATTACTGTTTGATAATCATTGATTCTTGTTTGTAGGATCAAACAAAGCCAAAAGTACTGCCTGACTTTGAATCATATATTGTAGAAGAGGAAGAGGGTTCAGGTAATAACCATTGTTATAAATGTTTTTGTTCACATCCCCAGCTTCCTGTATACTATTATGTGGATTATGTTATTAAGCTTCCTTCCAACTGGTAGGTGGTTATGGTACTGTTTACAGGGCACGGAGGAAGAATGACGGCACTTTAGTGGCTATCAAATGTGAGTTAGAAACCTTATATCTTTCTGTTGCCTCTTTTCAGGTGTCTGCATACGTAGTTTAGGATAATATGATGTGCACATAAATGACATTTACCTGTGATCTTGAACCTTTTTTTCCTGCTTTAGTGCAAAAGTTGGACTAGCTCTGGAGTCATATCACTATGTTTTATACTAATTTCCATGACAATGCACCCTGAAAAACATGCTGCTCTAACATGTGAGATATTATTAGAATTCTTTTAATCATCAAAGTTTGTGGTATAAGAAAGACATACATAACACCTATCAAATAGAACTGTTGGTCAAAAATTCTAAATAAGACCGTATTAAGGGGGAAAAAAACCCCAAATATTGCATTTGTATGAAATTTTGTCAATCAATTCATGCATTAATGTGTGCATTGCCTTACCATTGAGTTTGTTAACTTTAACTTGAAATAGTTATCTAAATAGACTTATTAACTCATCTGATAGTGGGAAGTTTTCACTGATACACTGAACACAAACTTTGATAGCCTAGTAATATGATTCTTAATCTGATGCTCTTTCACTCAGACACCTGTTTTCATCAATTTAATCAGTTTTCTGTAGCTATTTTACGTAGACAATTAAAAATATGGCAGTGACTTGAATATGAGATGACTTTAGACATTAGCAATGAGAATTTGTTAGGAAATCAGGTCAAATGTGTGCCTGGAAAGGGACGTCTAAATTAGTTCACTCAAGTTTCCTCAAATACTCCTTCAATGTTTGACCTTTGTTTATTCAATTGTTGTATAAGACTTAATTAACCCATGTCTGAGATTGCCATAGGGAGGGAAGAAAACACATGAATGGCACTTTCTTGATGACAAGTTGATGTTGATGACTCTGCAGGTCCTCATGCAAATGCTAATAAACACCATGTTAACAATGAACTGAGAATGCTGGAGCGTTTTGGGTAAGGTTGCTGAAAGCTCACTTACAAAATTTATTTTGTGTTTTGAGGTTCAGAATATTGATTTATAATATGCAAATGATTTCTTTTTTATGCAGGGGGAGAAACTTTATAATTAAATATCAAGGAAGTTTTAAGAGTGTTGATTCTGATTGCTTTGTTCTTGAGCATGTTGAACATGACAGACCTGAGGTAACTTTTTAAATTCTTTGGCAGCCATACCTTTTTTCCTTTATTTAGTTATTTTTCTCTGACTATTCTCTTTGTTTAAACTATTAGGTATTGAAAAAAGAGATAGACATCTCTCAGTTGCAGTGGTATGGCTACTGCCTGTTCAGAGCACTGGCAAGTCTGCATAAGCAGGTATACATTATAGTCATGGACAGCCTAGGTAGATTTAGATGCTTATAATATTATTAGATGATAATATTACGCAGTCTTAAGATCTTTACATATTTGCAGGGAATAGTTCATAGAGATGTTAAGCCTGGAAACTTTCTTTTCTCTTGTGAGGTTACTAAAGGTTATCTTATTGACTTTAATCTTGCTATGGTTAGTAGTACTTGTCTTGATCGGCTTCTTGTATTTGTTTGTATTCTTATTTTTTTCCTTTCTGATTGTGTAGATTGATGATTATTTGTTTTGTTCTTTTCCTTAAACAGGATCTGCATCAGAAGTACGGAACCACAAGTAAGCTCCCAACACTATCTTGTTTTTGTAAATGAAGAATAAAGTTGGCACTATTTTAGATCTAAGAATGAACACTTGACTTCATTCAGTAGGAGGTGGTTTCTATACCTCTTAAACTATTAGCAAAGAGCATAAGACCATTAAACAACAAAAATATTTTCTACTTTTGACAGTTGCTTAATAGATTGCCCGCTTAATTCTGTTTTTTTTTATACCTCTGTTCTAGCAAGCTTTGTTTGTTTAACCTCTTCCTCCTGTGCTTCCTATCTTCTAATTCAGTGCAATATGTTGTATGCGAGTTGCATTTGTGATATTATTCATGATTGGGCCACAAGAATTGATGGAGCTGTATTTTACACTTTCACAGACAAATTAAAAGCAGGATATGATGTCAGTTTAAATCATGCTACTCTTCCCCCTTCCAAATATATACCTCCTTCATATAGTAGGAAGGTCCCAAGTACAAGATTTTTGGATGCAGTCAAACAAGAGGCAACAAAAGGCTCAAAATCTACTTTAGAACTTAAGAACCTGAAAAGGAAGGCTCCAGGACAAAGAAATGTCTATAATGATGTGGGTAGCCGGAGCAAAATCAACAGTCAGGGTGCAGAGGGCTCTGGCATAACTTCTGCCAAAGATGTTACGAGCACTAGGACTCCTGCTGAAAGGCTGAGAGAACCTTTGCCATGCCAGGGTAGGAAGGAGCTCATCAGCCTTTTGCTGGAAGCAGTGCGAACTCCAAATTATGAAGCACTTAATTGTCCGGCTCCTATGAGAAAGCGGGTTGCTGCCCCTCCTGGAAAACTGTGTAGAGAGTTTGTGTATCTAACTCCAATGCCTATGCACTCAAATGGCATTGCTATTGCTGGAGGTGGCTTGATGAAGAACAAGGGTTTGTTTGAAATAACATATTTTAAAACTTTGGTTTGATCAAACCATATCCCTTCACTAAAAGTAATCATATTTCGTTTATTATCAGGAAATGGAAAACACAAGAAAGAAGGTCCTTGTGCTGGAACTAAAGGATTTCGAGCTCCAGAGGTAAGGCATCGTTTATCTACTAATGCTTTAATATCAACCCAATTCAAGGCCCCTATTTTGTTATACCTCATCATGTCACGAACTTCTTGTGGCATTGTATCTTTTGACTGATAAAAAAAAGGATGCTAGAGATGCATTTTATGTTACTGAAGAATGTGATCCAAGAATCACTTACAAGAATCTTCTTGAGGCACTTTAATTCCAAACATAGCTTGGTCATGATAACAGTCAATGCAAAAAGATGTTTGAAAAGTCGGTCTCTCAGAGAAAATTGAAATAACATAATTGAGTGCTTGTCTTGATTTGTTTAAGGGAAACAAATGGAATCTCATATTTAGTTGATTGTGCAGGTATTATTTAGGTCTCAACATCAAGGTTTCAAGCTTGATATCTGGTCTGCCGGTGTCACCTTACTCTACCTAATAATTGGCAGAACACCCTTTTTTGGTGATCCTGAACAGTAAGAATATCCTATTTAGACCTAAAAGAACTTTTGCGGTTTCATTATCATTGTATTATTTGATTTTTCCAGCCATACCTGTCACTTTCAGGAATATAAAGGACATTGCGAAGTTGAGGGGCACTGAGGATCTATGGGAAGTTGCCAAACTACATGACCGCGAATCCTCATTCCCAGAAGTATATATTCCATTCTATTGTTAATTTACTTCATTTTTAAACCAATTAAACACAGTGATTAATTTTCATTGTTTTATGGCAGGACCTCTATGATAAACAATCCTTGGCATCTATGAGCCTTCGGGATTGGTGCAAATTGAACACAAAGAGACCAGATTTCCTTGAGGTAATTCCAAGTTCACTAATTGATCTTGTGGACAAGTGCTTGACAGTAAATCCAAGGCTTAGACTCACTGCAGAAGATGCTCTCAAGCACGAATTTTTTGCTCCTTGCCATGAAATCCTGAAAAAGCAGAAGCTGGTCACGCAAGAGCTCGGCCTTGACAACAGAACTGGCAATGCATCGCGCAAACAGAGCATTGCCAGACCCATGAAGATATCTCAGTAGCTAGTAAGATCAACCTTCGAAATGGCATTATTTTTTCTTTTTCTTTGCCCTTGAAATCTGTAGTTATTTCTAACCCTCACTGCCTGCAGTTTCTCACCCATTACCAAATCACAAATTGCTGTAAAGGCATCAGGCTATCAGCAATTTTACCTTGATTTTATTTTTATTTTTATTTTTTGCTTTTTTTAGTCCCTTGTATATTTTCTTCTTACATGCTGGAACTGTAATTGTTCTCGATTACCCAATGAAAAACGAAATTCTGTTGTATACTGTCGAT
Source organism: Xylocarpus granatum (assembly GCA_019650275.1). Lineage (NCBI taxonomy): Eukaryota > Viridiplantae > Streptophyta > Magnoliopsida > Sapindales > Meliaceae > Xylocarpus > Xylocarpus granatum. The sequence goes on along the minus strand of BNST01000098.1, from coordinate 165,878 downwards.
CTTAATTCACTAGATTTTGGGAATATCTGAACCACTTTATAAAGATACAATGCTTGGCGACCATAACTTGTCTTCCGAACAACTTGAAGAAAGAGAAAAAAAAGGAAATCTTAATTGGTTAGTTGAGTCTTCTTACTCATAATTTTCTCATGCGTTGACCCGAACCCTGTGAACACGATAATACAAAGCAAAATTATCACCGTGAGGTCTGGAAATTCTACATCTTAAGGAAGGGCAATAATTCTCAGGGACTCGCGAGCTTAAAAACAAAAGCAGGGTGAGGTGAAAATAAAAGAACACAAACTGAAGATGTTTTTAATTTTAATTTATTTATTACATTTTTAAAGATATTTTTAGCATAGTAATTACCGTACACAACGTTAATGTAGATTAATTGTCATTATAGTATTGTGGTATATGCTACGGATTTAGCAACTTGTCATTGGATTAGTGTATGCCACACACGTGTCAACGTGTCATTGGATTGCATGTCGTATTTTGAAGGTTTAGATGTCTGTTTGCTTAGTCCAAGAGCGGCGTTAAATTATAAATAAGATCTCTTTCTAGTTACCATCGCCACTTGTCTCAACCATTTGCGGTGCCAGAAGAAGCGTCTACTAAACTCGCGAATCGTCCAGATTGACCCTATTAATTTCCGAAACTACCCCTTCTCCCAATTAAAATTAGATAATTCTAGCTTCCTTTGAATTTGTCAAGGCGACCCGAAACCCTGAACTATTGGTGGATTCCAGAATTAAATAAAATGACACTTGACGCCATTCGCAGAGAAAGCTCATCCGGACCGGGTTATGTTATATATGGCCGGGCGGTATACACTCCAAGGGGATTGCACAGTAGTAAATAGAGACTTACAAAAGGGTGATATTGTAACTTTGAAAACCTAGAAAATTCCAAGCGACTTCCTCACTGGTGGGTATAAATACCATTTCTTTTAGCGTAAGATTATTGGATTTTGACTTGTCCCTGAAATCGTTGGCAATTTTCTCGCGGTATTCTTACAGACAAATTACAATGGATGCCTTCGCTTCCTTCTTCGAGTCTCGACATGAATCACGCTGGGACTCCTTCAAGAATTTTCACCAGATCTCTCCCGTCGTTCAGTCTCACCTAAAACTGGTAAGCCCTTTATTTTATTTTCTCGATTATATATGCAAATTCTCTTTCGTCAAACTGTTGTATCATATGGTCTTTCTTGATGATTTTTTGGAATGTTGCAAGTGCTGCGAATGCAGAGATAGTTAGGGTCTTGAATAATTTAGACTCTTCTTCGATTTATAGCTTTCTTCTTAATTCTGCCGAGTAAATCGAGGATAGAGAAAATGGATCTTGTATTTTATTGGTGATAGTTGTTTCCTTAAATCAAGAAGCCTTTTCAAACATTTGCTTTATGATATAGCGGCCTGGATCTTTGATTTATTTGGACCTATTGATCAAGTCCATTACCTTGTTGAATTTCTAGTGGCTGTTAGGGTTTCAGTTAGTTTTGATCAATTTGATTGAAGGCTTTCTTTATTTGCATCTGTTCTGTTGACATTTTTTTTCTTATTTGTTTTGCAATTGTTTAGGTTTATCTCTCCTTATGTTGTGCCCTGATTGCATCAGCCACTGGGGTCTACCTCCATCTCCTCTGGAACATTGGTGGCTTTCTTACAGGCTTAGCAGTGATGGGAACCATGGGTTGGCTGCTCGCCACTCCAATCTATGAAGAGGTACTATCTTTTCATTTGTGTTTTACATGCTCCTTTGACTTCATGTTCTGGGTATTTATTTCTGATTTTGGATTTCATGTCTTGTTGTGAGCAGAAAAAGAGGGTTTCTCTACTGATGGCGGCAGCTCTCTTTGAAGGAGCCGCAGTTGGTCCTTTGATTGATATGGCCATTGAGATTGACACAAGGTACATGTCCACTTAATTCTTGCTTTGTGGGGTGTTAAATTTTTCTCCACTGTAACTATGAAATGTGATTGATTTTGCTTCCTTTTGTTTTTGTATGTTATGAATTATGATACCATCTATTATCGATTAAGCACCTCTATTTGATGGTAACGTTCTTATGGTTCTGAAATTTACTTTGATTTCCTAAGTGGATTGTGTTCTCCTCAAACTCCTTGTTATTTTTGTTTTATTTATATGGCCCAAGTAATGTAGACATGTTTCTATACTTACGCGTACATCAATTTTCTATTGGTAATATTTATATACTATCTATTGTCGATTATGCACCTCTATTGGATGGTAACATTCTTATGGTTCTGAAATTTTCTTAGGTCTTCTAAGTGGAGAGAGATGTCCTTAAACTCCTCCTCTCTCTCTTTTTTTTTCCCCGGTGTTGTATTTATATGCCCAAGTAATGTAGACATGTTTCTACATTTATGCGTACAACAATTTTCTATTTGTCTATATGATTAAGTTAGTTGGAACATTTTGTGAAAAAATTTGATGTGTGATGCTGCTGGAGTTATGAGTGCTAATTGTAATTTCTTTTATTTTGTTTAACTTTGGTCCAGCATTCTGATCTCCGCATTTGTGGGAACTGGATTGGCCTTCGCTTGTTTTTCAGTAGCTGCTATGTTAGCTAGGCGCAGAGAGTATCTGTATCTTGGTGGCATCCTTTCCTCAGGCCTTTCCATGCTTCTATGGTTGCAATTTGCTTCCTCCATCTTTGGGGGTTCAACAGCTTTCTTCAAGTTTGAGGTTAGAAGATTTTCATTGGATGAACTTTTAGTTGAAAATCCTGTCTTCTGGACTTTGGCACTGACATATGTATTCTCTTTTATCTTTGCAGTTATATTTTGGCCTCTTGGTGTTTGTTGGCTACATTGTGGTGGACACCCAGGATATAATTGAGAAAGCTCACTATGGTGACAGGGATTATGTGAAGCACGCCTTGACTCTTTTCGTTGACTTTGTTGCAGTTTTTGTCCGTATTCTCGTCATCATGGTAAGTTAAATTGTTTGGAAGCTGCATCTGCAACACTCAGTTCTTTATTTGCTTGGTGAAATTATGATTATTGTCATTATTGTGTGTTAAAAGGATTTTGTTATAATTTGCTGTTATCAAAACAAGCATTGTGGTAATGGTGCTATTTATATTTGGTGATCAGTTGAAGAATGCTATTGAGAAAGAGGAGAAGAAGAAGAAAAGGAGAGACTGAACCATTCAGTGAGTGGACAGGCGGACCCAACAACGTGTTTTAACTTTGATTTGCAAAAAATGGAACTGGTTTGTGTATATTCTGTTGTTTTCTTCTTTCTAAACTCTGTACCTTGTGCGGTTGAAATCCTCGTAGATGCGGACATGTTGGCTTCAGCGTTCTCTTAATAAAATCACTGTTTGCTGCACTCAATTGGTTGTAAACAGTAGGAATTGTGTGTAACCCATCACTCATTTTGAACCTTTCCAACATTTGGTATATTGTATCAATTCTGATCAACCAGTTTAGAAGGCGGATGTTATTGAGTTTCAAATAGCTACCCCACATTCCAAGCATAAATGGATCCGGTTAGTAAGTCAAATGGACTAAGTATCAAGGCCGGCCGGCGACGTTCCTTCCAGCTCCAGTCTCCACAGCCTTTGCGAGATCAATTTGTCTATGGACTTACAAAAATAATAACAAAGTCTGCTCTGGCTACCTTGTGTTCCCTAAGCTTGTGTTTTAATATTTATAGGTATAGGTAGAGGGACATTTATGTAAATTTATGAGTTTAAATTAATATAATTATTAAATAATTAATAAGTTTAAATTTAGTTAATTATTGTGAAGTTAAATTTAAAATTTTTAATGTATAAATTTATTTATAATATAATTAATTATTTAATTGGATCAAATTTAAATTTAGTTAATTGTATTAATTTTGAATTTAAAATTTTGAACATGAAAATTTGTTTATAACGTAATTAATTATTTGAATAAATTATAGTGTATTAATTTATTTATAATTTAATAAATTTATTTATATATATTTTTAAAATAATTTTATTATTATTAAAAATATTTAATTAAAATAAAAATAAATTAATTATATTTATATAAATATTATAAAAAATATATTATAATATATATATATATATATGTAATAAATACTATTATTATAATTTATTTAATTTTTTATTTTAAATATAATTATTAAACTGAGTTAAATTTTAATTCATTTTGTTGTTGGATACACCACAATGTAAATACAGTACCATCATTCAAATTCTCTCCTTATTGTAAATGTTAAATTGAAAAATTTGCAAATGGAAAAATAATAATAATAATAATAATAAATTAACTTAATTTTGTCTAAATAACTTATATTAAAGGATAAGTCCACTCTTGGACCAAGTTTAACCGTAGCTAAACCGGCTGAACCACTGGCTCTGGGGGTCTCCTCCTCTTTTAGAAGTAACTCTAGTCGGGCTATGGACTGTGTCTTCGATTCCTTGCTCGCCGGATTCAACGTCGACTCATAATTCAGTGATTCTAAAGTATTTTAATTAAGGAATTTCGGGTGAATTTTCTGATGTTTCTCAGTTCTATACTTGCTGAGATTCATAATTAGCTTACCTTTCCTGATTTGTGTGAGTTCGCAGGGAGACATCGCTTACATGTAATTGCTTCACTTCCATTTTTGCAAAAATATCCGATATTACTTTTTAGTTTTAATTTATGATTTACTTGTTTGTGTACGCTTTGATTTCTTTTAAAAGGTTTTATTTATGGTGGAAACCTTAATTTGGATAATTGATATTTTTAGGGTTTTCTTGGCTTTGAACTGGATTCATTCCCTTTTGTTTTGGTACTTTTTTTAGCCAGATTTGGATTCTGAATTGCGAAATTCTGGTGAAATTTCTGATCTCATGGGATAATTATGAAATGTGGATTTTTTATTTTGATTGCGTTGGTAGCTTGGTGTTCATGTCTTGTTTAAGACAAGTCACTGTTGCAAATGTTTGAATTATATTAATTTTAGTTAATCAAGTTGATCGTTTAATCAGCTCAAAGATTGAATTAGAATTAGATTTATTTCATGATCAGTATAAGCACATTGGGTCGGGTCGGTTATATTCTTAGAACACATGGTAAATCTTAGTTGTTTTATAAAATTATTCTAGAGAATGGATTGTGATGCTGCATATCTGAAGGTAGGTGAGCAAATTGATGCATTGTGGGATAAGAAGAAAAAGGATATTATAATTGAAAAAAATTGATTATTGAAATAAGTTTGTTTCAATGTTCTTGATATTTTTGGTCTTCTTTTATACATATTATCAATCACTAATACAGTCATACTTCTGGAAGGTTTCATAATCCAATTATCAAAATTGTAGCACGGTTATATGGCTATTATTTTCATAGCAACCAATATCCATTGTGGTATTTCTTATGCTCTAAATTTGTGGTTTTTTTTTGAGGTTGTTGAATTTTTTATATATGTTTGTACAGGAATATATGTATATATGCTGAATTGAGGAATAATTAGAATGGATAAGCTATTAGAGTTTGGTAGAAGAGCTCTATTTTATGTAAGGGTTCTTTCTGGATACGAAGAACGAAGAATTCGAAATTATAGATTGCAGCTTGAGAGGCGACTCCAACAGGTTACTTGCTATGACAAGTTTTGATTGCTGTTTTTGCATTCATTTTTGTACTTTAACTTCTTAATAGGTTTTTCATTTTGATCAATTATAAGTTCTAGTGAATGCTAATTATTGTGCTTGCTAGTAGTATTGGTTGATATTTTTGTTTCTTGTACCTGTTATCATTATTGCAGACAAAATTCGATTAGTTTTTGTTTTTTAGGACAATTATTTTTTTCCTCAGATGTTATCTTCGTTGTGAACTTTAAAGTGTTTTGATATGTTTGTAGGGCTTTCTGCCCTTTTTTTGGTTGATGTGCAAGCAAAAACGTATGTGTATCAACTTTTTGATCTATTTGTTTATTCTTCCTTTTTCTTTGCCCTCAAAAAAATATATAATTTTTGTTTGTGCACTTCCTGCTACATGTTAGTAACTGAAATACTATTATGATGGCATATATTAGCTCCTAATTTCTTATGATGATGCGTTGTTATTTCATTTTTTGTAATCCCCTTCAAGAGGTACTACTATAATATGCCAGGCCCAACAACCAAATATATGTTGTCCACTTTGGGCTCACACAAGCATACTTCACCCAAAATGTGTTTATTTAGTTTGGAGAACCCAAGGTTATGTACACTCTTAGGCTCACTTTCACTAACAATGTAGGATGTTACAATCTCCACACTCGCCCAACACCACCCTTCACTCCATTCTCTTGGACCTCGCAATGGTTTGATGTCAATTGTAATCGCTCAGGCCCTACAACCAAGTATTTCTTATTCACTTTGGACTTCTTGGACCTCGTAATGGTTTGATGTCAATTGTAATCGCTCAGGCCCTACAACCAAGTATTTCTTATTCACTTTGGACTTCATGCTAGCGTGATTCACCCAAAACCTACAACCAAGTATTTCTTATTCACTTTGGACTTCATGCTAGCGTGATTCACCCAAAATGCATCTGCTTAGTTAGGAGAACCTGAGGCTTACAATACACTCCTAGAGTTGCCTTTGCTAGACATGTAGGATGGTGTTTGATCTAATGTTGAGCTAGCAAGTTAATACCCAGGAACAGGAAAAAGATAGTGGGGCTAAACAAACCTTTTGCTCTTGGAGAAAAAATAGTGAAAAAAAAATGGAAACTTTTGTACAGAAAAAAATCCAATTCTGTCAAGTTAGCAGTCTGTTATAATATGGAAACTGCATTTATCTGAAACTCTTCTCTTTTTATTCTTTCTGAAGTTGATCCCAGATGGTCCAAAAAATGTTTATATTTTTAGTAATCCAAACTCTTGAATTTGATTGAGTTATCCAAGTTTTGATAGCAATAGTTATCCTTTTGTATGACATGCTAGATTATATTCAAGCATAATATGTGGCAGATTTGTAAAGAATCTGTATTTTTTCTTGCTTTTCGTGCTTTTTAGCAATTCTTATTTTATTTATTTTTTAACTCTTGTGGCTGTATTCTGTTCTGTTCAGTTAATGCGTCTACCATTCTCATCATAATAAATTGGTCCACAAGTTCTTTGTTAAATTTTGGCTTAAAATATTCATATTTTTGCTTGGTACTTTTCCTGCAGGCTCAAGAAAGGAAGGCAGCTTTAAGAAAAATCCCTGAGCAAGCTATATTATCAGAGGTTCGCCGTATGGTTGAGGAGATGCAGACTGTGAATAAGAAGCTTGATGAAACAGTAGGTTACTCATTCACTAGCTTAAAATATATGACAGATGATCGATTCTAGGAGTTTCTTCCATCCGTCTTCAAAGTCAGTATTGCTATGCTAATCCTTATTTCTTGTTTGAAGAATGTGCAAAACTTTTTGTCTCTGTTTAAAGGAATACTACATCTATCAAAGGCTTTTAGATTTACACCTTACTGAATACTGAGCTCAGTTACTCTTAAGCTGCCAGTGGCAGATCCAAATTCTTAAATCGTCTGACTTGAAGTCTAAATGATTTGCTCGTACTTTCTGAGTTGTTCATTTCCCTTTCTTGGCAAAGCACTTAGTTATCATAGAGAATTTGTAATTCTTCTGATTCACAGTTTCTTTAGTGTCATTGTCCAACAGTTAAATGTCTCATTTTGAGTTCATGTATCTGTTTCGTGAAGAAAAGCCATGTTTTATGTCCAGGAAGCTGCCATTGAAGAATACTTCAAACCAATAGACAAGGAAGCTGAGATTATAGTGAAAATGCAGCTGGATGGGGAGGAGAAAAGCATGACGGAAATGATGGCTGCTATGCAGAGACAGGCCTTGGTTGATAAAGCTGAATCAGAAAAACTTGCAAATAGACAGCAGTTAAATACAAAGGAAGATTCCCAGGACACAGCATCCACTACCACCCAAAAACGTGCTCAGATTAGATGATTCCATGAAATGCTTCTAGATGTGAGTAGAAATAGAACTTTTCTATGAGAGTTGATGGCTCCATTTGCTTTACTTTTGGATGTAATTAGTAAGGTCAGATTAATTCGCAGTGTCCATGGTCAGTCTTCATGATTGAGGCCATCAAAAGGGTTCGAATGAGGGAGGCAACATTTTTGTCAGATTTTGTTCTTCATGTGGCAATGTCCTAAGCAGAGTTGATATTACTGCACGAATGATTTATTTGATGGAGAAATGAAAATTTTTTGTTATGGGAAATGAGCTGACTAGACCAAATGGTTGTACCAGTGTTTTGAGTAGCCGAGTAAACAAGTAATGATATATAAAATGGGATATGGTCTTCAAAGTTTTCACATAATTAGCATCTGCGTGCATCCAAGAGCAAGTTTTCTTGCTGATGCATAAATCTTAAAAAGCAAGTGAAGCATAAGATTTTTCTTGGAATCTCATTTATTGACAAATTTGATATTCGTTCACAGATCTTTGATAGGATATTTGGCAAATTGGGTGGGGTGTGGGCATTTTCAATAGCTAGTTTAGCCCTCTCTTGTGGAATTCAATGCTTGATGCTTTTGACTGCGGATAAGCAATTGAGTGAGAGTGCTTTGTCACTTGCTCTTGGCGAAGAACAGGAGATGGTAAAACAGAAACTTAAATTTAACATCCCATTTTACTATTTATTGGGTCTATTTCTCCGGATTTGGTTTTTAAGTTCTGTATTTTCTTTATTTTTCTCTCGCACAGATTGTGCACGAATGATTTTACTTGATGTAATTGTAATATTCTAGTGTCCATCTGGGATTTTGATCCTTCGTATGGGATTCTGGAATCTGATATAATTAAACCCATCATTTATCGAATGATTCCGGCCGTCTCTTTGCACTACTATAAAAAATTGGATGATCTTCTATCATTTAACAGAAAAGTAAATTGGCTCAAGTCGAATAATTATTGACTTGAAAAATTGGATTTTCTGAAACCCCTCGGATGCTTAACACTATGAATAATCTAGTGAAATTTCACAACTGAATAAGGTTCAGTTCTGTCCTTACCTCAATGCAACGCAAGAAACTGAAGATTGATGACTGACGATTGTGTAATTTCTTTTCACAATACGAAGGAGAATATAATTTTCATTGTCAAAATCATTCGAAAGCAGGCAAAGAATAGAAAAGCCATCGGACTCACTGATCGTTGGCTGGCTTAGAGCTTCTTCATAAACAAATCTGCAATTAATGTTTGCAAGTTCTATCCATTTCCCATGTTTCCCTTATATTCCTGTTTCACCTCCTTCATGATATGTTTTCTTATTTAGTCCTCCTAAGCCATTCAACGAGAAGAGAAGTAAGTCAGCCTTCCTAAGCCATTCAACTGCAAGAAACCGGTATCGACTTCATCCCACATCGCACATGCAATGCAAGATAGTTGCTCTGACAGTATATAAAACGCAGTCTGAGGTGCCTGTAATACTCATACCTTTCTCGGCCTTTTGGCTAAGATCAAGTGTAGTATCTGTTCTTATCAGTTTAATATCTGATACGTGGATCATTGATCCACATGATATTAAATTAATTTTTTGAGGGGGAAGGTCCATTACAGTAGCTTGCTACTGGGGTCTTCAAGCGTCGCCCATGCGTTGCACTACTGCAAGGGCCAGGCGCAACCCGACAAATCTTAGTCTTAAAGCATATGTGATGGGAAATTTGTTTGTTGGTGAGTGTTCTATGAAAGAGTTAGGCGGCTCACTAAAATAGTTTTCGTAAGTTGGGCTTGGCCCAATTTATTCTAGATTCCTGACGTTCAACTGAGATTAGCGTGGGCCATAGATATTAAGAACCGAAGATGTCGAGTCTTTGCTAGAATCTATAATTTTCGGCCTGGACCAATCCATTTTCCGAGAATGTAAAATTAGAAACATGTCAGTTTTTACACTCGCAAATATAAACTATGTATTCAAAAGAAAGAAGACCCTTACATGTAAACTAATGTGCCCAAATATTCCCATTGCAAATTGAGGTAACATATTTGCATGTGTTACTATAATCCATTCAAAGAGTAAGAAAGTCATATTCATTTTAATATTATTTATAATTATTTATTTTTGTACTTTTTACTATCTAAATTTTAATTATGTTCAGAGTGTACAAGTTAATTTATATTAACAGGTTATGTCATTGTTTGTTTTTGTATAATTTTTATAATAGTTTTAGTTGTTAGATTAAAGGTTTGTTAGTCGTCCTTGGAACTATCTATTTCAATTTGAAAATGTGAAAAGAAGTTCCTTATGATAAGGTCCGTGTATCTTGACTTTCACTTGTGTTGATGATAATGGAGGGCAATGCAATTTTATCTTCCAAGGTAGGACCATTAATTAATTACTAGTCATTAACTTTCATGTATTCAGAAAGACAACATTAACGTGTATGACCTCATTTTGTATCAACTTCAAACCGACCGAACCATACTATTCAACTTCTTTTGCCATCAATCATCATACCTTCCCTTTACCCAAACCCCACCCTTTTTATTTGGGACCAGCTTTTTTCAACACTTCTTGCTTTTGAGAGAAAGGTAAAAAGATGTCAATATCTTAGATAAGAAAAACTTGTTCAGAAACAAAGAGAAAGAAGATACCCATATGAACTTGGCCAGTAGTCCAATTCATGGGGTGCGGACTTGAAGCAATACTTCGTATAGAAGTTTACATATAGTGTTACTCTATCTTATAGCATACGGGTAGGGTAGAAATTTGTAGGGATTGTATTTTCACACCGTCCAACCATCATATCATTCTCAATCTCACCTAGTCTATGCAACTATGAATGCTCTTGTTCCATTAGAATCCAAATAAAATGCATTATGAAGATACACTTAGTTGGGATGTGGACGAAACCTTTGTGGATTGATTAGATTATCGGATGGGATAAGGTGGGGAAGTAGACAGAAAGAGACTCCAATCTCAGCCACTACCCCTATCCATGAAGAATTTTCCCATTCAAAAAGCATAATGCTTTAAATTGTGATGCCCATGTTAACTATCAAAAGAATTGTATTTTCATGACCCTTATAATATGACATGGTTATAATTTGTTAAGGTGTTGTTATAATTTGTTAAGGGTGTGTGTGTGAATGTGGAAGGGATGGCTTGAAAGAGGAAGCACAATTCTCCAAAATAGATGTGTTTGAGCTAATGATGTTGGAATTGGAAGCCACAAATCCTTAGGAGGACCCATTGCTTTGAAGATTGAGAGAGACCTAAGAATGTAATTATCAAAATGTGTCACATTTTCAGTTGCATGCATATTGACAACACAAACAAACACCAAATGTATAGACTCCATTGATGACATCATTGCACCAACTTAAGTAATGTGAAATTTTCCATATCATCATACGATGGATGACAACAAAAACCATGTATCTTTTGAGTTGGCCTATCCAAATGTTTTACCATACAATGATTATACATGTATAAATATAAGTGTTAGATACTTGAAATAATTTTTGTAAAATTTAAAATAAATGAGAAATAGTACTTAAAACACGTAATAAAAAACTTGAAACGTAATAAAAAAAATAAGTAAATATTATATAAAAATAAATAAATAATTTAAAATGACTTTTTAATGGTTTTAAAAAATAAATATAAGAATACGTGTATATACTATAATATAATCTATTTTTATAAAATAAAAGCTCTCAAAAAAAAAGCTGATGGGCTTGGCCTTTGGTAAAAGCATCATCGGCCCACTAACACTTTTCGCCGAAAAGCAATCTCAGCCGGGCCAATAATTCCCCCGAATCCAGCCCAAACCTATGCTGAAAATCACACAGGCAAAGGGAATCTCCACTCCTGTTAGATATCTTTGATTGGTGGGATTCTATAAGAAATACAAAAATCACTTTGCCAAATCTGGCTTTTATGTCTGCATTTTGTAACACATTTGTGCACAACGCACGCATACACAAGTGCTTTGCTTTACCAAAAGCACTTTTCGGAATTGAACAATTCAAAACATGCCTAATTACCAGATTAGTGTATTGCAAGATCCTAAAGTGAATTTGACTTGTTTTACCAACTTTGTTTTCAATGCAAAACATATTAAATAATTTCAAAACATGAAATGACTTCGTATGTCAAAAATTTTAAATATGAAATTCGAAACAATTATTCATTGTATCGTGTTTGTATATTTTATATTAACATAAACACATTTAATAATCGCACTAAAAATTAAAAATATTAACTTGAGACGATTATTAAATAGATTAAACGAGTTTACAGTCGTATTATTTGTTTTTATTTTATTTAACATATTTTTAAATATTTATAATATCACCCACTCCAATGTAACTAATATTATTTCAAATATAACTAAATAATTTTTAAAATAGGATAGACATAATTAAATAAATATTAAAATGTATATAAAATAATTATGTCAAATACAGTATTTAATCGTATTGCATACATATCACTATTTAATACTTATATCATTTTAAATTAATCCGAGTTATATCATTTCATAACATATTTGTGTAATGGGTGTTATTAGAAATTGACGATCATAAGCTCAAGAAAAAAAAATTATAATATTTATATTAATTTATTTTTAAAGATATTAAAAATAAATTTGAGAATTATTTTGTTATAGAAAAAAAAAGTTAGTCTTATTATAATTAACAAGACCACAATGATTTCTTCCTCTCTAGTGGGAAGAGATTAGTTGCAATAATTAATGATAACTTTCCAATTAATTATTTTGAAAAATATATATAATAATAATTAGTAATAAAATTATATTGATGATGTGGGCAAGGACCAAGGGGCATGACAAGATGCAACAAAGCAGAGAGCAGCTGTCGAACGAAGCTTTCGGTCTCCTAATGGCTTCTGGGGTCGCCACACAACAAAGCAGAGATTAGTGTGGATTTCCATGTCAAGCACCTGTACTGTACTGCACTGGTGCGGTAAACCGTCTTAATCTACGTCCCGAGGGACGAAAAGGTCCGATGCTGCTTGTTACGGTATTACTCAACATCGGCATGATGCATTTCACCAGTTGTGCAAATAATGACTGTTCGGGGGCCCGTGCGTAAATATCAAGACTTACGAGGATCTGTACCAAATATCAAGACATACACATATACATATATTGTATAAATATCAAGGCTTATTTTATCGTGCTTGTTGACGTAATCGAACACATGGTTTAGTGCTAACTAGACGGGGTTGTTTGGAAGAAGGACAAGTTGGGAATTTCAGTAAAATCGACGTGACAAGTGACAATATCAAGGGATATTACTGCCATTTTCATAAATAATTAAAAGTAAATCCATTGGTTTTGGTTTATGCCGCAGATTAGGTTCTTCTTCCCCTACCCGAAGTTGAAGACAGATAACTTCTTGTGTCTCGACCCACATGCTTGCAATCATGCACCTCAGCATCCTTAGCTGTGCATTCGCGGTCCCACTTGCTGACATTAACAATCTAATTAAAGGGCTACGTGTCCTCCGTAGAGGTTACGGTGCGAGGATCGTACGGTCCTTAACAAAACAAGATTACGAAGGAAACTACCCTACGTATAAAAGAATCGAAGAAGAATAAAGAAGCCAAGTGGACCAGCGGTTATGTGTTCTCTTCTGGGACCCACCAACGAGCCTGACTTATATTTAATTAATTAATATATTTCTGTAAGAGTTTTGAAACTATTTGTCCAGTCTTCAGCGATGGCGTGCCGAGCGCCAACTTGTGGTGACGAAACGATCGGGTCCGTTGAATAAAAATTATATTCGAGTTAAAGTCGTACATAAAGTAAATTAAATGGACGGTCTGTGATGCAGTGGTGATAAGGATAAAGAAGGTTGCAATGTGGACAAAAAGTAGGGGATAAATTAAAAAGGGGGTATTTTAATAAATGTAATTGATGCCCGAACCATAAAGACTCTATAGGTCATGCTACCGGGCAGGACTTTTTGTCTACTAACGTATCACACGGCGTTGCCAAAAGACTGATGAATTTTGGCCGTCCGATTCAGTGCGTGATTTTGACCTCATCATGGTGGAAAAGCCATTTAATCCAACGGCTATTTCGTGTCTAATCTTGTCGACGATCTTGAGCAAAAAATAGCGAAGAACAAGGAAAGAGGAGAGTCAGTCACGTGACGCCAACCAAAACGAGTCAAATTCATGGGATACCCACTATGTGTCGTGGGCTGGGCATAGTATTTGGCCTGCTTAATTTTTATTTAATTAAATTTTGAATATTAATTTTTCTTAAAAAAATAAAAATTTCACTTTCGTGGGTGACCCTTGCTGTTACCGTGACCGGCGACTTAAATCCAATTCAGTCACGGCCCAATTTAATCCCCCTTGCAGCAGAGTTAATGCGCAAACTACGTTCAAGCGGGACCTCATTTAGAACTTTGGGCCAATAAAACGACGGCACATGTGAGTTGTGACCACGAAATGTAACGTGCGGGGGGTGATTTTAGAATAATATTTATCAACATCATGTCATCACGTATAATAATAAAAATAAAATTTTCATTTTTTTTTCTAATAATGTCAAATAAAAAATAAATTTTTAATATTACATATATATATATATATTTATTTATTTTTTAATATAAAAATATATCCAGTTAGATACAACAACTAGATATATTTTCTCTTTCTAGTTTAAATTATTTTTTAATATTTTTTAAATTTATTAAAATATTATTTATTATTATTATTTTTAAAATGGGTAAAAGGCCGAGATATTTCCTATTTTTCTACCTATTCATAGAAAGGGGAGCCAATTAAAATTGGTCCCGATTATCTTATTCGAATTGACCATACCTGAATTTTTGCCTGCCATAAGAGAGAGGGACCTATTTGATATAGATACATAAATTGTATTTTTTATAAATAATTCATGAAAAATAAAAGGTCTGAATGTTATTATCTGTGTATATTGAAAATTTATACACAATAGTCCATATTCAGTAGGATATATGCATTGGCATCCTTCCACTTTGAATAAAATAAAAATGAAGAAATCTTTATTTTCCCTTGTAACTTTCTTTCAATAACATAAAAAATTGAAAGAAAAAGAAAAAAAAACTGAAGATTTACTTCACCAGCAATGCTACAACAACTACAACAAAAGGTCATATGTTACCACATAAACACACGCATACTGTTCCCTTTCTTCTTCTCTCTCTTTCTTATTTTCACCCCTTCCCTCAACATCCATTTATTAGATTCTCTCCCAATGGTCTTTTCTTTATTCCATAGGATTTGTACAGATTTCCAGCTGAAAAACCCATCTCAATCTTTTCAGTTCTTCTTGATTTTTGTTATTTTTCTCTGTGATTTTTAGCTATAAAACTACCAACATAGAACAAAACTGAGAAAATACTCTTTCTGGGTTTTTGGCTTTTTGCTTTTTGAGCAAACTTGCTTTCTGGGCTTGTTGCAGAGAAAGCCTTCTTGTAGCCAGTTGTATTGTATATGCTAATACAAGTCTTGAATAAGGATAAATAAATTAATAAAAAAAAACTAATTTTCACAAAATTAATTATTATTTTTGTTTCAACTTTTTTTCTGTAAAATTTCCTTTTTCTTCTTCTTTTGTTTATCAGAATTTTCTTTGAATTATTTTTCTTAAGTTAAAGGAAAAAAAAAGAGAGACATGGGCAAGCAAGGGCCTTGCTATCACTGTGGAGTTACAAGTGAGTTCTTGTTTGTCCTTTTTTAAAATCAATTTTTTTTTCACTTAAAAGAGAGAAAATTTGTGTTCTTCAATTTTTGATGTTGTTGTTATAAATAAAAAATTTCGTTTATTGCATATTGGATAAATAATTCTACGACGGAAGGGATTAACTGCTTGCAAAAAGCTAATGAATTCATAATATGTGTTGTTCTGTTGTGTTATTTTCCGTGTATATGGATTCAGAGGTACATGTGTCTTGTTTGTTTGAATTGATAGCGTTTTGAATTTCAGTTTGAAATCGATTTCAGTTACTCTTTTTTCCTCATTTTTCCCCTTAACCTTCATTGGTTTGGGTTTTTCTTCCCTGACTAAGTTTTCAAGTAATTCAGAATTGAATTTGGACTCTTATCAAATTCTTGGGAATTACTATGTCTATTTCATTGGATTGAGAACTGCTATTGTCTTTGTAAAATTAAATAATAAGTTAAGCTGAAGTTTCTGTATCTCTTTCTTTTGCTAACCGAATGATTTAATGCCAGAAAAAAAGAAAACTGTACTTTCCAAAATGCCTGAGTGTCAGTTCTTTCAATCTTAGAAGACATTCATTGGCAGATATGTGAATTGTGATCCTCATTCCTTTTCATTAGAGTACGATTTATTGCTGAAGAGTACTTGCTAATTTGTTCTTGAACTGTTTTGTCACTCCCTGTCTCCAGAGGAGTGTGTAGTGATTCTTTTGTGCTACTCCAATCACTTCTTAAAATTATTTTCATTAAAACTTCTTTTACTTCGGTTTTAAAATTAAGTATTAAACTATTTTCTTGCATTTTCTCAATGTAGAGCTTATGTTTCTGATTTCATTGTATTATCATCTCAATTTAACTTTTTTGCAGCTTAAGCCTTGGAACTCAATAGTTCACTGATAATAAGTTTCTTGAACTAGTTCCAAATCTTAAGTCATTAATCTATTCCTTTGTTACTGCAACAAGCATTGGACTGCGATTTGAAAACTTGGTATTTCAAGCTCTTGTTGAAAGTGTGCTTTGGTTGTAAAATTTATTAAATAATGTTTCCCACTTATTTTGTGGCAACTTCAATGTCATCTTCTTGCTTGCTCGCCCTGTTGTTAGGGTTAGAATATGGAAGGAGGTAAAGGTTAAACAATGCTGAGTAGGTTTTGGACAGATGAACACGCAGAAGTGGTTATGTTGAAAGGAAACTCTCAGGAACAATGCTAGGTGGTTTATTGAAGAAATATAATTTCTTTGTATATTGCAGTAGGGTTTTGTGAGAATTACACCCTTGCTCCACCCTAAATGTCAATGCATTCCGTTATGTATAGTTCCTTGCTTACCATGAGTTTTGGTAATTACCAAAGTGACAAAAGTCTGGTTATAAAGTTGCTTATTTTGAGTGGAGCTGCAACCAGAATCCAATTGTTGTATTGGGTACAGAAAGAGTGAGAATATTGACATGATGAATCAAATGAACTAATTTTGAAATCCTTCAAAAGGAAGTCATATGTTTGCCCAAGCCTGAAAAATCATTCCAAGTGGGAAATTCTAGATCACTTTCCATGTCCATTAGGCCTGAATGTGTCTACTTCCCTCAGTGATTGGGTTTCTATCTTGCATTCTGAATCTCTTTGTCATTTCTCTGGTGTATGTAAATAATTCTGAGTTCCGTAGAGCCTTCCTCCCTTGTCAATGAATAAGCTGAAGTGTATTTGTGTGCTTTGTTGCACTATCCCAAAATGCATAGGTACCCATTAGAGTCATGTTCTAGATTGAAATGCTGCAGCTGTACTTTAGTGGCCAGGATCCTTATGTATTCAACAGAACCACAAGCTGCTCCTACATTGTTATTTTCATTTCAAAAGATTCATTATTGTGCTATTTAACCAACAACTGCTTTGCAAGAATGCCCTCATTGCTTTTGCATCTGGTAATGAAGGAGGAAGTCCATTGGCAAAATGTAATAGACCGTGGTCATCAATAAATATTAAAAGTTTTTCGTGCCAAATATATGTTGAATTTTATGCTAATGGTTTTTCATCTCATGCAAATGATGTTATTCTTAAAAGATTTACACTTCTTGGCCTACAAATAAGATAATTGCCTTTGTGGTTTTATGAAAATTAAATAGCTTGACAATGAAAGCTCCAAATGATCAGTGGTTTGGCTTCTCAGTACCTCCTGCATATTTACTTCTAACTGTAAATGGATTTGTTTGATGTGTATAATTGCTAATAACCACTTGTTGCAATAGGCACTCCTCTTTGGCGCAATGGACCTCCTGAGAAGCCAGTACTGTGCAATGCATGTGGATCTCGGTGGAGGACAAAGGGAACCCTAGCAAACTATACTCCACTTCATGCACGGGCTGAACCTGATGATTATGAGGATCACAAGGTTTCCAAAGTGAAGAGCATATCTATAAACAAGAACAAAGACATGAGAGTTCTCAAACGAAAGTCAAATAATGATAATGTGGTAGTTGGTGGTTTTGTCCCCGACTATAACCAGGGATACCGAAAGTTTGTTGATGAAGATGTGAGCAATAGATCTAGTTCTGGCTCAGCCATATCTAATTCCGAGAGCTGTGTACAATTTGGGAGTGCGGATGCAAGTGATTTGACAGGTTGGGCACTTGTTAATGTTAATCTTCAGTTCCCCTTTTGACAAAAGAGAGCAAGGAGTTTTACATTTGGCCATGTCTAGAGTTGCATAATACAGTGCATAGTTTCGTACTAAACTTCAAACAAGAGATAAAACCCCTGCTATTGAGTTGGCTGTACAAATAAAATAAAATCGTTTATGAATGCTGCAAAATGGAGAAAAGTAACTAGCTTAAATGCAAGAATTTTGCTATGCTGACAGTCGGTTGGTTGCAAGACCAGTTCATAATGCCACAATTTCAATGATCTATCAACATTTCTGTGCTTGGTATGCGCCTTTTTAAGTATTTTCCTGGTGCTTTTCTTTTCAGGTCAAGCCCAGTCAAATGCATGGGACTCAATGGTACCTTCTAAGAAGAGAACCTGTGTCAATCGTCCAAAGCCATCTCCAGTTGAGAAGCTTACCAAAGATTTGTACACTATTTTACATGAACAACATTCTTCATACCTTTCTGGATCTTCTGAGGAGGATTTGCTTTTTGAAAGTGAAACCCCACTGGTGTCTGTTGAGATAGGACATGGAGGTGTGCTTATTAGACATCCAAGCTCAATAGCTCGAGAAGAGGAATCTGAAGCTAGTTCCTTGTCTGTTGAAAACAAACATTACTCAGCAAATGAGGCATACTCACATTCTGTGACCCTTCCTGTACATAATGATAACAAGGGTTTGAACTTTTCAAGTCCTAACATGGTGAAAGATAAGAACTCTGTTGGGCAAGGCATGCAACAAGATCAACTTAAGAGGTAAATGCTTTATAAATGGTTTCAAAACTTGTAAGAACAATTATTGGTGTTTTACATTTTCTTCTCTATAAAGTAAATATTATGCCCTCCTTCATGCAATGAAAATGGAATACAGCTGTGAATATAGACATGTGGGTAGGTCTCAAGATGAATAAGGAGTGTTCAATGCAAGTGAAAGGGAAATAGTGCTGTCTTTGTTATGTAGTTGTTTGGCAACACATAGTGTGAACGCTAGTGTGCATTATTTATCATATGGTTAGTTGGAAGCTGGAGTCATTGATTTACATCGGAGGCAAAAATATTTGTGCACGTATGTGTGTGTTATGTATGCATAGATATGAAATTAGTGCATAACATGTATAATGGCATATACATTTTAAGATGTTGTTACCCCAAACACTCAAGGAGAAGGTTACCTTGGTTAACATTTCTGTTTTTTTGATATTGCAGGGACAAATCTCAGCATGAAAAATTACAACTCCTTGGAAATCATAATTCACCACTCTGTGATATAGACTTAAATGTAAGTTGCATTTAGTTGTTCTTGGTCTGATGGTCGAACAAAAACCATTTATTTTCAAACTTGACGTTATCCATGACCATAGTACTCATAAGGTTTTGAAACAAAATTGCTGCAAATATGAAAGTTTTTCCATCAGTTATATGTTTCTCAATTCAAAGCACATCAAACCTTTATTATAAGGGGACAGTGTGTTCTTGACACTGTTGCAGATTATTCACCCTATGAAAGCAAAATCCCAAGTTTCTGTATAAGGTGATTAGCACATTCCAAGTGTCACAGTCATTTCAATATTTTCAAAAGGATCTTTGTGAATCTACCCGAATTACTCTTATATTGGTGTTACTCTTGCAACGCTGAATTTATTAGAGTGTCCAGAATAGGTCTGCTTGAAAATTGTTCTATATTAAAATTGTTTAGCAATATCATAATCAGTAATCATATTTGGCACACAGGATATTCTCAATTTTGAGGAGTTTGTGAAACACTTGACAAATGAGGAGCAGCAGCAATTACTAAAGTATTTACCTCTGCTTGACACTGCCAAATTTCCAGATAGGTTGGTATCTTTGTCTTACATATCTTTTATGTCAAATGTGACTGTAGAAAATATTTGCAATGTGAACTATAGTGAAACAATGAACGAGGTTTCAGTTTAAGAGGCATCAAGCCATTGCATGTGTTATACTAAATAATTTTGCGAATATTTGCTACGATAATCTGCATGAATGTTTGCAATATGAAATTGGAAGCAGTTCATTTATTACAGTATGATTTGTGTGTGCCTACCCAGTGATGTGTGAGGATAATCACATTTTGGTGCAATGCAGTGTCGTAAGGATAAGCACAGGCCTTAGACTGCAATAAAGATAATTTTGCGGTGTAATAAAATAGTCATGTTTAAGGTTTTGATTGCACTACATTTGATTGCTGTCTTATGTAGTAAGCATAACAACTAAAAAATCAATTAAGATTCCCATATAACAAGCTAGTGTTGGTCATAATATGCATATACACAGGATTGGCTGATATAGATACATGCAAGGTTACAGATACTAACACAAAACACGAAACCTCTTAGAATAAACTTTGAAAACTTCAATATTAGAGTTGAAAATTCAACTTGAAAACTCTAATGCAAGAGTTGAAAACTTAAAAAGCTAAAAAACTTTAATACAAAATTTGAAATCGAATTTGTACAGTAGTGAGTCCTGGAAATCCTCATATTGGTGTCCTGTGCATAGTCATGGTGACACATCACATTTCCCGTTGAACTTTAAGAAAAGGTTTCAAAGTTGAGGCACATTATTGATAATTCATTGTTTCATCGGCAGCCTCAGAAGCATGTTTGATAGCCTTCAATTCAAGGAGAATTTATCTTCCTTCCAGCAACTGCTTGCAGAAGGGGTATTTGATCTCTCAGTCCCAGGGGTGACAGCTGAAGACTGTAGGATGTTAAAAAGGTTTACATTATCTAATTTGAAGACTTCCAGTTGGGTGGAACAGTATCAGTCACTCAAGGTTTGAATTGATTCTTTTCGTAAGGGATATTATTGCATGAAAATCTTTGCAATAACTTTACTTTGTGAAAGTTAATTGACAAATGTCTTGCTAATTATTAGATCATTTTGCATGTGCAGAAGCATAAGAGTTGTGCTGTAGGGTCCTATGTTGCAAGAGGGCCTAATGTCACTGCATCAAGTAGTACAGTAAATGTCAAGAGATTACAAGACAGCCAATATGAAAAATTTCCAGGTTAGTAAAACTTTTACTTGGAGGATGTATCGTTCAATGTTTTTTGGTAGTCAAACATTGATCCCAAAGTTGAAAGACACAATCTAGGCTCTCTTTCCAATAGAAAAAGAGAAACCAAACAGGAGAGTCTAAATAGGATGCCCATTAGCTGAAGGGAGCTATGTTCCTAGCAGGTTTAACACGAGGCTTGAACCTCTGCATCTTGTGTGTAACAGGAAAAAATGATTCGTGATTGCTTTTACATAATTTCTAATCATCTATTTTTTTGAGTTCCTCCATGTCAAACAGAGATAATATACCAAAGGGGTAATTAAATAAAACAAAGATAATATATATATATATATATATATATATATTGAATTAATCTCTGAGTGTGTCCATGTTTGGATATATCTGAAGTTCAAGTTTTTCAATTTGAAGAATCAATGTTAATAACTTGCTAATTGGAATCATAAATATATCACAGTTTACAGTATTCTGAAATCATTGATATTGAAAGTGCTCTCTAAAACTACCTTTGCTCTTTCAGAAGCAAAGAATATGATGAAGAGCCCCAAAAGGGCGACTGTGAAGGCTACCTACGAAAACAAGGAATTCATGGAAAAAGATGGCTCTTGCTTCAGTCCAAGAAGCTTATTTGCCTTGCCTACTGATGGCAGTTCCCTCATGCTGGAATCTCTGCATTTTGTCGATGAAAGTTCTGATCAGGATCTGCTGCTGGAAGTGCCATCCAACGGCTCATTTCCACAGGCAGAGCTCCTCCACCCACCTTTAAGTTTTAGCCAACAGGCAAGCAATAGCAGTAGCTTGGTATACCCAAATCATGCCTGTTCATAAAAGCATCAGCATCAATCAAATACTGCTTTAATTACTAAGGCCACATAAGTCCGCCTCCTGCCAGATCCCACAGCTGGGATTGGATGCACTTTGAAGTTTGATGGTTGATCGTTTTCCCTTGACCTTTTTGAAAATGGTATACTAAGAGATAAATTTGGCTTGGGTGGGCTTTTTGGTATAGGTTGACAGCAGATTGTAATATTTAGCTCAGGTGGAGTAGGGGTGGTAATGTTCTGAGTGATGGATGCAAATATGGTATTTGCAAATAACTTTTGAATCCTCTGGTTCTTGAAGCAGTTGATTTAGTTTCATGGATTTTTCCAACAAAAAAAAACTAAGAAAGATGCATGCACTGTAAATTCACATCTAGCAAATATTTGTGCCTTTCTGCCAGACACCCGAGTAGTGCAATTAGTATGTGAATCCCTAAGATGTACGAGAAAGAAGAAACAATCGAACATAAATGGTTATTATGATTGTAATTAACTGTGTTAAGTAGGTCGAACAGAATCTCTATGTTAGAATATTGATCCCCCCTTACATGCCAGCCACATATTTTATAGGCTGTGAATCCAGGTGCAAGTCGAATGAAAATGCTGGTAGGCTTCATGTTTCTTAGGTGCTTCAAAGATCATGACTATAGTCCTCGAGTGCAAGTAAA
This sequence comes from Xylocarpus granatum, assembly GCA_019650275.1. Lineage (NCBI taxonomy): Eukaryota > Viridiplantae > Streptophyta > Magnoliopsida > Sapindales > Meliaceae > Xylocarpus > Xylocarpus granatum. The sequence goes on along the minus strand of BNST01000098.1, from coordinate 143,008 downwards.
TATATACTAATGCCGTCAGCCAGAGTCGCAACTTGGATGCGATGTTATACAATGAACAATTCATCTTACAGGTGGGAAAATTGTGAAGCATAACCCAGACGCCAAGATTTATTCAAGCATTCGAAGTTGCTTTGGAAAACAATGGAATTACCGTGCATTCATATAGGTTTTCATGTCAATCACTTACATGCATTAGATTTAAAATTTCTTTTGGATGGTATAATTCTTATTTGGATAGCAGATAACTAATTCCCTATCACTGTCAATAGTGTTGCTTCACTTCGTATTAAATTTCATCGGTATAAAGTCTCTGCATCCCCATAAGACCTACTGTAGATAATTCTAGAAGGTCAAGATTGTGCGCCATTCCATGTATCTAATGCTGCACTGCAATGCACGTGCCATTGAAATGGGCCAACCATACTGCTATTATCTTAACCTAGGAAAGCAACATTTTACTTCAATATATTCAATCAGCTATTCGGGTTTCAATTTAACTTGTATTGCCCACCAGACTATGCCGGGATCCATTTATAAAAAACTGCTTTTATGAATAAACAAGTTATATATTTTTCATTTTCCTAGAATCAAGTGGAAGAATGCGCAAAGGGCTAAGTACCTTTCATCTGTTTCTCCTTTGACAAATCTTGGCATGAGATCTTCTCACCTGAAGCCTTGAATTAATGCTGTGAACCTAGGAACCCAGGCTTGACTTCATATCTATAGTAAAGACAAGCACAGCTCAAGAAACTATACATTGTTCGGAATATAACATTTCTATTCAAGATTAACCAAGAAGAAATGTCGCCATGCTCCAAACATTCTGCCGTTGCACCTCATGAGTAGCTTCCCGAACCCGAGCACAATTACGAACATCAAATCAACTAATTCACAATGACTATTTATGTCTTCAAATTTACAAGTTAAATATTGTCCGACGTGCCTCCTCCCATTGGTGCTCCATCCCTGGTTTTTAAGGCTAGCAGCACTTGCTAAAACGAATCCATAGCAAAAGAACATTTTCCAAAAGCCACTGTTACAAAGTCCATTCAAAATCAATTTCTGCTTGAAAAATCATCTCATCTTCAAAGCTAATTTCCAGATAAATGCTATAAACTATATTCTCACACCCTTTTTAAGTCCTAGTTTTGGAAAAGTCATGCCCCGACTCTTTGCGACATCTAAGATGCTTTTAGCCTGTAGACTACAATCATAATCACAATTCCTTGCTAGCATCCACAGCACATCCAAAAGCGTGACCTTCACGCAATCATTCCGCCAATCCAATTCCTTCCCAACATCTTTCTCCTCCTGTGCCCAAATTGAAACTGGCGGTGCCCGTATCCCCCGAGTTCTTCTCTCCATTTCACTTGAGTGACGATCACTTGGACCAATACACCTATACTCCTCACTATCCTCAATGCTCTTTTGACCTGAATTTGAACTTCCCTAGCCATTTCCATTGTTGCATACTGATCTGTCCCTATTTCTTACACAGTGCTCTAAACCTTCACTAAATCCTAAACCGCTATGTCTAGCTCCGGTTTCTGATTCTAAAACCTCACATAAAAGTTCTAGACCACCCTTTGCAGAACTTTCTGCACTAGTATCGCTAATTTGATTGCTTTCGGCAACAAACGTACCATCATCTCGATGAATGTCTGAGCTGGCGATTGGAGAACCTTCAGGTGGCGTCTGAAAAATATCGTTATCTAGGGAGGTATTGCTGTCACTCTAATTGTTGTCCTGTGAACTTCCAGGAGGGGGCACCATCATGATTCCACTGGAATTTCTCCAGAATCTTCCGACTCCTCTTCTCCTTTCTCTTCGGGTTCGCGGGCAAACCGACAGCGACGTAAGCGGTCTTCCTGTGAAATTGAAACTTGGCAGAGTTCGGTTACTGAGGCGAAACGATCGTCGGCTTCCATTTTTCGTGTAGAACCTTTTATTTTTGAGTAAGAGGTGAATTGGGGACCTCTTGGGAATTCTGAATTTCCTTTTAGGGTTTTTGGACGTATCGGCGGTGTAGTCTCCGTTTGTTTCAAAGGGATTCCCGCTCTTTTTTGTATCAACGGTTGGCGATAAGATCAAGGGTGGATATTCAAAGCAATTTTTGAAATCTATTTCACATATCATTTATATTTTGTTAAGAGAGAAATAACGGAAAAGTCCCTAAATTTTGAAAAATAATTAAAAATAATATAAATTTAATTATTTTTAACACATTAACCCCTAACATTACACTATTAAATGTCCCCTTTACTTTGCTTCTTCTTGTCACATATTTTTATTTAGCATTTATCACCATATGTTTTTTTTTAATTAGACATCCATCAAAATATATATTTATTTTAATAAAATAATAACTCAAATCTAATAAAATAATAAATAAAAATATAATTTATAAATAACTTTTACGATATCTCAAAAGTAATATCATTAATTCTATTAAATTATATTAAAAATAATTAATATTTACTAAAAATGAGAAGCATATAAATAGTAATGACGGAGTTAGAATTTATGCGTTTAAGTTATTTAAATAAAAAATATTTTTATTTTATTAAAAATTTCAAAAACATTAATTAATTAATTTTCTTTTTTGTATTTTTTTCCAAATATAATAATATATATAAATTACACTTAGTCATATATCATAATAGAACCTCGATGTGTATTAATAAAACATTGTATTATTTGTTAAGTAAATACCAAATAAATTAATAAATTATTTTCATATTTATTAAATAAATAAATAAATGTAATCTATTTAAAGTACGTGTTAATAAAAAAAAATCGGGATTTGATTGTATTTCATATAATCAAAGAAATTTTAAAAATAAAATTAAGAAAACTAAGAATAAAAAATTTACTACTTTAAATTAAAATGTTTGCTCGATATAATTTGTTTAATTTATTGCTTTTTAAAAATAACGATAATTAAATTAGTAGAATAATTATATAAAATGTCGGAGGAAAAAATGACAATAATAAAAAATATAATCTAACAAGAAAATAAAAAAAAATAAGTCATTTGCGATGGTAATGAAAATAAACGTCAACGACAAGTTCACAAGAATTTTTTATATTTAATAATCAAATTAATTGTAAGGGTTAGAGTTAATCGCAATGTACTGGAAATACTTATTTATAATGTTTTAATAGATTTTTTTATTTGTTATTTTTGACGTGTTTAAAATTGTCATATAAATATGTATTTTATTTATTTTAATTATTTTATACCAAAATTTTTATTCTTAATTGTTTTAGGATTTAATTATAAATCTCGTATGAAAGTGTTTTAAACAATTTTATAAAACAAATACTATAAATTGAATTTTATTTAATTAAGATGTGAAAATTATTATTCTTTTGATTTTTTAAAAAAATTACATGAATTTATTGAGTTAACGTAAGTTTTTTTAATACGATTCTTAAAGTTTTAAATTTGCATCAGTTAGATTAATTATTTGTCGTATTTTTTTAAAAATTGGGTTAAATTGATATAATTATGTTTTATACACAGTAACATTTTAAATATTTTAGAATTAAATTTTAATTTATTTACATACTGTATAAATTTTTAACTAAGTATCAAAACGCAACGTTTTGGTGACCGTCTAAAAATGCGAGCTAATAATGTACGGGATCTCCCACGAAGGATCCATAATGGCCATTTAAGTTTTGACTACCTATGTCCGGCTGGGTACGACGTCGTTTGTGACGATAAACTGCAGGTGAGCGCCTTTCTCAACAGCAGAGCAGAGCTTTGATTTTTGCTCGGTCTAATGCATGGCTGTGGAATTAGACATTTTATTTTCACACCCCACTCTGTAGAGAAACCTAAAATGGTTCAAATTCGATTGTAAAATTTAACGAACGTTCATGCCTTTAGACAGTGTGTTTTCCTGATCGTTGATTCCTTCGGAACTACAAATCCAGGTCAATTATTTACTTTTATTTTTCCTGCTTCTTCAATTTGTTATAAATTGAAGGTGGGTCGTTGTTTTTTCTATTAATTTGATTAATTGAATTTGTTCATGGAATAATTTGAGTTCCATTCTCTTAATCTGTTATGTTAAATTGTTACCGTGAAAATGCTGGAATACTTGGTATTTGAAACATAGAATTTTCGGTTTGTTACTGGGCTGAAAATTTTCGGTTATTTGATAGTAATACGAGTATTAGATTATAATCATTTCGATGTTGCGCATCATTCGCTTTTGGCTTCAACTTCTGTTCCATTTGTTTAGATTGTTGTGAACTTGAGATTGGTAGCTCAGATTCTGTTTGGTTACTGACATAATGCGGGACAACTGAATTAGAATGCGAATCCTTGTTTGTTGTATGCTTGGCTATACATTGACGTAGGATATGATTTTCATGGATTATAAGCAGTTGATTTTCTTATGCTTTTGTTATAATATTGGATATCGAGTTCTGGGTTTTGTAGGTTCTGTTTGGTTTCCTAGAAAATAAGAGAAAATAAATATTTTCGGAATCATGTGGTTGTTAGGGTCTTCCATATGTGGTTTAAGAAACTAATGTCTTATAGTGGTTTGTTTTGCTGTTGAAAAAATGTGGTGCAATTAGATTGCTTGTTATTCTGCATCTTTCTTTACATGTCTTTCTGTTAATAGTTTGTTGTAACTCTTCTTAGCATGTATTTTCGTTTTGGCTCATAGATGTCTTCATCAACTTGCTTACCATGCTGCTCTTATGTTAGTTAAATATTAACTTTGAGGTATCATTATGTTTTCAGGTTGTTTTCTGTTACTTTCTTTTATGAGTTGGGATGGGGGTTATGAACAATATGCTGCATACAGAATCAACAAGAGTGGTTTTACTGACCAGTGGCAGTCATTCTGATAGTAGATCTGGAAAATTGCCAATGGAAAATGGTCATTGTGGTTCTCCAATTGGTTCACGCAAGTACAAGCAGCGGAGAGTTTCTGCTGTTCGGGATTTTCCACCCGGGTGTGGACGGTTTGCTTCACGGATCCATTTGATGTCCAATGAAGAAGCTGTTTGTCTCCCTGAGGCAGAAACTCATGTGCTCTCATCTAATCATGTGTCAAAAAATTTGAATGGGGTGGATGTTGGTATTGCAAAGGAAGAAATGATCATGCAAAGTGGTTTGAAGGGTTGCTCAGCACCTGATTTGCCAAAACCTATTCCAGGTAGCAATAATCTGGAGAAAACTTTGACTAGAAATTATCCTCCTAGGAGAAACGTGTCTGCTATCAGAGACTTTCCTCCATTCTGTGGGACAAATGCTCCATGTCTCAGTCAAGAAAAATGCATGAGAGCACTTCCTTCTTTCAAGAGTTTGGGTCAGGAGGAGTCTAGAACTAAAGACAAATCATTGAAGGAGGCAGCGGAGACCGATGTGAAGCAAATGGGAGATAATGGTTATGATCAAGAAGCTTTCACAAGCGGGCTTGGAGGCGATGCTAGAATCACCAGTGGCAAAGTTCTAGCTGAATTTGAAGGCTGCGCTAACATGGAAATAAGGAATCATGATGAGTATGGAACTTTTTCCAAGAATTTGATAGTTGATCAGGAAGAGATGAGAGGAAAGAGCATTAAATCTCTTTGCAAGACTAATGACTACCAGTTTGACAGCAAGATTGAGGTGGTCATAAGATCGAGTAACAAGGATGTTGGAGTTTTGGAGGAAAATCCAATTAGGGATATCGTGGTTTATGGAGAGGAGAAACAGCTTGATAGAAACTGTATGGATTTATCAGCAAGCAACGGTCAGTTTCAAACAGAAGATTCAGAAGGTTTACAGCTTCCATTGAGCCTGGTTGTTGTGCACGGTCTTATGGCATCATTGAAGTGTCCTTGGAGGCAGGGGAAGAGCACCTGCGAATCAAATTCTACTAGTGGCCCCGGTGAAAGCAAAAGACAGAAGTATAATTTGCTGCCTCTGCCTAAATTCGCTTCCAAGACAATGAATAAAGCAGATAGCTGTGAGAGATCATACAGTAAGAAGAATTCATCTCTGAGCACAAATGCATGTGAAAGTATGGATGCACTGGTGATCACGAATGAGGATGATTCCGTGGGGCATAATAGAGAATGTGAAAACATTTTTGTGGATCAAAGACAACATATTTTTGATGTGGCCCTTCCTCCTTTTTCCAGTGGTTCAAGTGGTGATGCTACTAGCCCCAGAAACAAGGTGAGGGAGATATTGCGTCTGTTTCATTCTATCTGTAGGAAGCTGTTGCAGGAAGAAGAAGTAAAGCCGAGTGGACAAAAGAGTAATAAGAGGGTTGATTATCAAGCAGCAAGGATTCTGAAGGACAAAAAGAAATATGTCAATTTAGGCAAACAAATCATCGGATCTGTTCCAGGAGTTGAAGTGGGTGACGAGTTTCAATACAGAGTGGAGCTCAATATTATTGGTCTTCATCGACAAATTCAGGGTGGTATAGATTATGTCAAGCACAATGGAAAAATTCTTGCTACAAGTGTTGTAGCTTCTGGGGGTTACGATGATGACTTGGACAACTCAGATGCTTTGACTTACACTGGTCAGGGAGGGAATGTGATGAATGGAGACAAGGAACCTGAAGATCAGAAGCTTGAACGAGGGAATCTAGCTTTAGTCAACAGCAATCATGAGAAGAATCCCGTTAGAGTGATCCGTGGTGAGACAAAGGCCTCTGATTCACCTAGGACATACATTTATGATGGGCTATATTTGGTGGAGAGATATTGGCAAGATGTGGGGCCACACGGTAAGCTTGTTTTCAAGTTTAGGTTGGCCCGAATTCCGGGTCAGCCAGAGCTTGCTTGGAAAGTGGTGAAGAAGTGCAGAAAACATAAAGTGCGTGAGGGTCTATGCGCAGATGATATCTCAGAAGGAAAGGAGTTGATTCCTGTTTGTGCTGTGAACACCATAGATGATGAGAAGCCCCCACTGTTTACCTATGTTACTAATATAATATATCCTGATTGGTGCTGCACTATTCCTCCAAAAGGTTGTGATTGCAGTAATGGATGTTCAGAGGCAGGGAAATGTTCTTGCATGGCTAAAAATGGATGGGAGATTCCATACAACCGCAATGGGGCTATTGTTGAAGCGAAGCCCCTTGTCTATGAGTGTGGTCCTGCTTGCAAGTGCCCTCCTTCTTGCTATAATAGAGTCACCCAACAGGGTATCAGATTTCACCTTGAAATATTCAAAACTGAAACACGAGGATGGGGTGTGAGATCCCTAAATTCCATTCCTTCTGGAAGTTTTATCTGTGAGTATGTGGGAGAGCTACTTGAAGAGAAGGAAGCGGAAGAAAGAACTGGTAATGACGAGTATCTGTTTGATATTGGGAATAATTGCAGTGATAATTCTCTTTGGGATGGACTTTCGACTCTCATGCCTGATGCACTATCGAGTTCTTGTGGAGCCGTGGAGAATGGTGGATTTACCATTGATGCAGCACAGTATGGCAATGTGGGGAGATTCATTAACCATAGTTGTTCTCCCAATTTGTATGCCCAAAATGTCCTTTATGATCACGAGGACAAGAGAATGCCTCACATAATGCTCTTTGCTGCCGAGAACATTCCTCCCTTGCAAGAGCTGACTTATCACTACAATTATGTGATAGATCAAGTTCGTGATTCTTATGGCAATATTAAGAAGAAGATTTGTTATTGTGGTTCATTAGAATGCACTGGTCGGTTGTACTGAGTCAGGCTAACAGAAAAAGACTTGGTTTGCAAAAAAAAGAAAGGGTTAGTTTATTGTTTTCTCATTTTAATTTGCTTCGTTAACTCCTAGCATTTTTCTGGTTCTAATATACACACAAAGAGGAGGATGTATATGGCCATATGTCTGTCTGTATGTGATCTTTTGAATGCCACTTTGTTAGTGTGACAATACGGATGGAAGTGCATTGCTTGTTATAATGTCATTACTTATTCCATTTTGTGATGTTTAATGAATGCATTGTATATGTATGCTTTAAGCTGGTTGAAAGTATTAGAGAAAGGAGAAAGTTTGGCGGTTTTCGTTCCCTTCCTTGCTTGTACAGATTACTACTACACTTCCCAAGTAATGGCTTATGCACTTGTCACCTGTGTCTCGTTGTCTTAGAGAAGTGTCTTTCTTAATATATGTAATAATGTGGTTTAAACAACCTATTTAGAGTAGTTCACGACAAAGAAATGGAAGTTGTAGCAAAAATTATAATGTCGGATTACTTTTTCTTCATGTTGTGAATGGTTGAATGAAAGGGTATAATCTGAAATCAATTGTCAGGTTTTCAATTTGGTTAAATGACTATGGTTTAGGATTCATTGACCTTTGCGCTGGCGGCAATACTCGTATATTTTTTCCCTCCAAATATGTGTTTGGATCCATCAACGGTGAGCTGAAGATGTAATTAGTGTTTTGTCTCACCAGTTGGTGACTGGGGGGTGGGCATGGGAATTGGCATTGGCATTGGTCGGTTCGGCTTGGGCTCAAACTGACCAATTCAACTGAGCAGAAATCTGGTTCGGTTAGGTTTGATTTTGTCTGGTAAGATATGGTTACTAGTTGCATTTAAATACGTTTAATTCAGCTCGTTATCTTAAATTTCGGACTATTTTTAATTATTTTATTAAATAATTATCTAATTAGATAATGAAATGTGGATAAAAATAAAATTAATAATTTTAATGGGTTTGAATTAGTTTATTTATTATAGAATCATAAATTAAAAATTAAATTAATTATTTTTATTTTTATTTTTCCCTATTATAAGATCGATTATATAGTAAATGGAGGAAATCCAATGGAGTCCTGTAACAAACATTAGAACACACAAGAAACATACAAACAAATAAGGATTCTTTTTGCAATTATAATCAAAGTTTAGGGACTAATTTGATTTATTATTATTAAGCTAAATATATCCGAATCAAACAAAAATACCCAAAATATTGTATTTTAAGGCGGGAAAAATTAGAAATTGTCCAACACTTTGTTTTAAAGTTAAAAAACAAATAGAAAGCTTTGAATAATTTTAGATTTTGTCTTGGAAGAATTATTGTTATTTTCACATGGGCAAGTAGAATTGGTAGTGCCATTTTAGCCTCCATAATGTATCATAGCAAATTTTGATAGGAAAAGGACAAATTGGTACCAGGTAAGATGAAAATGAGGGAGATAATTCAATAAAGCAATACAAGGCACAATTTGCAAATGAGTGGAGGACAAATTAACAAGAAGATCTGAGAAAGTGGAATCTTATTGAATATATTGATCAGAGAAATTATTATTCAGAAACTAGTAAGTACTTGATGACATGAAACAACTGCAAAGTAGCACTTGCTTGCTTACCAATGCAATCTAACACAAATAACCAGGAAACAATCCACGAGTTGTTCCTATTTTTAAAAGCGATTTTGAATTAAGTGAGCTGAATTTGAGAGTCATAAGCAACTCCAGCCTTCCAATCTCTTGGGATAGCATTGTCTGCCACAACCCAAGTCGGCCCCATGCTTCCACTCACTTGAAACCTCAAGCTGATTGGTTCCCTTGGCGGATTATGGATGTCCCAAACTGCACCGTAAGCCCTTCTCATTCCTACCCACGCCTTGCAATACTCCTGCATGCAGTACCAAAAACATTAGATACATACTCCTGTATGTATGTTAGCAGCTGCAATTTATGTGAGTATCTTTGGAAACGTTCGGTACTCACCTGCCATATTTCTACTGCTAGGATTTCATTGTGCCCAGCTTGGTACAGAATAACTATGGCTAGGTAATCTGGGAATTTACTGTGTTCATGGACCTTAAACATGAGGTTGTAGCCGGAGTATCTGCAAGGGATTCTTCGGAATTCTACGTCGACAACACCGTAAGCGAATAACTCTTTAGAAGTGTCTGGAAGTGCCATCCTTGAGTATGCGCGTGGGCTGAGGATGAAGTCGGTGTTGTCTCCTTCGCCATAGTCAGTCACCACTACGTTCACTCCTTCGTAAGTACAATGTTTTGGCACCTTGCACCTGACCTGAAATTAATAATTAATTAACAAACTAATTACCTAGTGTCATTATTGCAGCAGAAGCAAAAGAATTACGAGTTTATTGACGGTGCTGATGAACTTATGAAGCATTTAGCTAATTGCAAGGTGCATGGTGTATGAGTTAAGGTGTGCTTCAATTAAGAACATATCAAATAAGACCCTTAAGTCCTGACGATTAGTCTTAAAAGAGACGCAATCTTACTGAAAGTGACTGCATGTCCTTGACAATTTGTATACGCACTCGTTCAAAATTTTCTAAACTCAAATGATTGTTCGGGTTGAAGTTATAACCTGATAGCAAGCTCCGCAGCCAGTGCCATTTTTCCACAGCCTCGACACACCGGCCACGTTAGCATCGTTCACAGTTCTGCCATATTCTCCAAACCCACAAGCTCCAGCTAACAAAAGCTCATTGATTAGTACATCTAAAATATGATAAAACACCATAGAAAGACTCAAAGCAATAACACTAATTATTTATCAGTAAAAATGTCTTAATTAGTAAGCATGTGAACTTTATGTGAGTTCACGTAAGCCTGTGCATGGGTTAATTTTACATACTTGGTGTCCCTAAGCAATCGGGGCTACCATAGTAAGTAGCTCTGGAGCTTGTAAATGTATCTTGAGAGTAAGATAATGCAGGCAAGAGCATCATAACAGAAAGAAGACAGAAATAAGATTTATGAACAAACCCCATGTCCAAATATCAAAATTTTCACCACTGTGAAAAGGGAAGAATGGGCTTTTGGCCAATGAGAGGAAAGAACAAGATAGAACTAAGAAGCTTTGAGAGGGGGTGCTGACAAATCTAATTAGTCCCATATTTATATACTCGAGGGCTCGAGGGAAACTGCCAGGGAACTTACCACCTTTCTTCTTCCTTTTGGGGTCCGAGAGTTCAAGTCGAAGAAAAGACGTGTGGGTTAGATTAGATTAGACTAGACTGAGGATGTGTAGTGGTGGACCCCATCATTGACCCTCAAGAACATATTAATTACAAAAATAATTAACTAGCAACAGGTAGATTAATAAAAAGGTCTCTGCCTAGCATCTGTCAACCCTTTTCCACGTTCCTTTGCATCTGCAGATATTTTTAGCAGTGCCGCCTGTTGGATATTGCAATTTATTGGTCATGAAAGCAAGAACTACATACATCAGAATTTTACTATTTATGGCTGGCAAGAGTATTACAATTAACTTCATTCTTGTCCTTAGAAAGGTTACTCTTATTGAGTTCACACGTGTCTCCGGGCGGACCTAGTTTGTTTCAGTTTTCTCTGCTCTCCTATTATGTGCTAAATAATTGGAATCAAAACCCGTGCTAAATAATTGCTTGGCAGTTAGCTTGGTGAGTCAAAAACCGAAGGCTAAAAGGGAAATCCCACCAAGGCAAGGGGAAAGACATTTCTAGTTATGACAGAGATCCGAACGTATACAGTGTGGGTTATTGGTTTGTTGGGTCAAAAGCAAAGTGCATAACAAGTGGATGGACCCACTGAGAAATCATAATCCGTTTGGTTGCAACGCACTGAGTAGGGTTGTCAAACTAGGTAAACCATTTGCAACTCCATCGTTCAAATTTTGATAATAGACAAAATTGGGGACGAAAGCACTCATAATTTTAAATCATAATTAATAAGTTAAACATTTAATTGAATTGCAAAACGCAAATGCGGATTCATTCACAATGAAGTTGTGGTTTTTGACACGATTTCTACAATCGTGTTAACGTGTACATGACGAAGGAGATACCATGTGTAGTTTGTACATGGGCGTGGAGCCTTTTCACAAAAATTTATTAATTTTTATACGAAGTTGGGGTAGGTGAGTCTTCCCCCATGTCCTCCATCTGGCAGCCCTACCAACTTTCTCTTTACACAAGAGCCGGCAAATGCAAACGAGTGAAACCCTGAGTTAACTAATAATAATGTCTAGCATTAGTCAACATCAAGCACGCTTTTCATTGACATCTAGCATCCATTTTACTATATTCAGACGCTTATGCGATATGACTTGCATACAACATTTGATTTATCCTTCGATAAAACGAAAATCATGCAATGCAAGCAATGAAAAACACTAGCAAGCATGACTCCAGATGCTAATAGAACAGAATGCAAAACACTAACAGCATGCAACACAATCAACAAATTTTGGCACTGCATAGATACACTGTAATACTCCACTCTCTCATTAAATGGTGTTGAGACAATTGATGGGAAAAAAAAATTAGAGATATTATTGCATGCTTGGACAGCCATGTACATAATATGTGTCAATGTGATTGATGTACATTACATCTATATAATATCACATTCCAACGCGAACATATTCTACCACCAAAACAATCTTGTTGACATTCTGACTTCCAGAATCCACCCACAAATGCACTGACGATGGTGTTTTCATGACCTTAATCACAACACCACCTTTTCAGCTTCTTGAAGCACTGTCAATTCAGTCTACATTTCTCAGTGAAATACAAATTAATGAAGCTAGGAGTAATGTAGAAATATTAAAAATAATTTGAACAAACTGTTTCAAACTGAAATGAATTTAAGTCTCTAAACATGCATCATCAACTAATTGGTTTGTTTGATATCCTGAGAGAGACAGTGCCTATCACAATAATGGCCTTGAACAGTGATATCATCCTCCAATCCCAAAATGGGGCCTGACCACTGAGTGAATAATGGAAGGGAGACTGTAGAGACTAGGGACCAAATTATGTGTATGGTTGATGTCTCTAAAATACTTGCCTGCTTGCATCCCCTTCCTACACTTTGCAATTAATTCTGAATGGTGAGAGGGGCAAGGTGACGCAGCTAGGGCTGAAATTAAAACTACTAAAAGCAACAAAACACACCAACCAACAATAATTCTTCCATCACTCTCAATTTCAACTCCAACAATCTTAACAGAAAAATCAAAATGAGATGCAAGCTGTAAAGCAAGAGCACCAAAAAGTCAAACCATCAATTAGAGTTCTTGGAGATCAAACTTTTCCAGGTGTCTCGCTGCTAAATATTAAGGGCAGAAAGAAAGACCAATAATGTAAAGGCGGTAGTGTGACCGTGAAAGAAACAAGCAATTACTTCCAGTTCCAGACCACACTAATAGAGAAATCCAGTAGTAAGGAATGGGAATTGGGCAACGGTGGGTACAAATTTGACAGGGCAGACAAAAGTGAAGAGTGCAATAATGTTGCATATAAGATTGACATCGAGAAGTGTTGGCTCTTCTCCTATGTTGGCATCTGATTTCATTCAGTTACCAGTCAAAGCATTTACAAATAAGGGAAAGGTTATTTCTTTTACCATTTCATTAAGCAGAAATATGTTGATTGATTCACTGATTTAGTCTTCAGATGGAACTAGAGTAACGTCCTCCCAGAAAGGCTTAAGGCAACAACCTGAGCTCTTTCTCCCTCATGGGATGCTAACCTTGTCCAAGTATCCATTTTTTTTTCCAAAAACAACAATAATTAAAGATAGGTGACACTAATGAGATCTTGTGCCTTGGTTGACAACAATACAAGTGCCATCAAGAATATTGAGAATACAAAGCAAGTAATCACAAGGGTTGTAAAGAAGTAGAGGAAGAAGTCTGCATTTTTCTGGATGTTCTTTTACGAAAGGGGGCACTCACTTTTAACCAAGAGACATAAATAACAATACATTTATCAGGAATAAAAGCAATTCCATCATCATATGATTCACGGTCTCACAATGACTCGAAATTCTCTCTTACCTAAATACTTCAAGGAATCAGCAATTCAACTATTCCCACAGTCAAATAAGTTGTGCCTTTTTCAGGTCAGACACAACTCCACGGTCTTCAGGGCTTCTTTCATTGTAAATTACCTGCAGAAAGTCCAAGGTAAATGAATTATTAAAGCATGGCAACAAGATAGATGATATAGCCTTTTTTCACAGAAGGAACCTTATCTATGATGCCATATTCAACTGCTTCACTGGGACTGAAGTATTTTGGACGCCTTATGTCTGCTTCAATCTGCTCAGGTGTTTTTCCAATATGCTTTGCATACAGTTTAACCTAGAAAATAAATTGAAATATTTATGTTAGTTATCATATAAGCTAATGTTGCATGCACATCCAAATGTGAAGTTGCTCAAGTCTGCCAATTATTCATCTAATAAACAGAATGTATCATTTAAATAATTAATAGAGAATTTAGTAAAGTCTGTCAATCAACTTCCAACCTAGCAATATCTCAAGGCTGTTTAACTAGAATCACATTTCAAATATAAACTTGTTGAATAACCAGAATTCTTCATTTTTACTCTCTTTTCCTTTTAGAAAGAAAAGAAAAGAAAGTTATTTTTGTCATTTTCTTGAAGGATAAGAAAGATACATAAATCAAATGATTTGAAAAATTGATTTTAAGAAGCCATTTACGAAAATTTTGATACACACAACAGCTCTCTCTCATTCTCTCTCTCTCGTGTGGCCACATGCACACAAGGTTATGTTTGATAAAGTTGAAGCATGATTTTTGGTGTTTTGCAGAGGAATTAAAATAACCAGAGTTAATTTGGAGTTTTATGAAATGGATTGAAAGCATATGGGAATATAAGCCAGTTCCAAAGCCATAACTGAATCAAGCATCATATAAATCCTGCAAAGTTACTAACAGTTGGTAGTGGGTTTCAAGTGGGGTCTATGTCCTTCAATAATGAATTGGTCAACATTCTTCCAATTGACAAGCTATGGCATCAACCATCACAACTTCCCTAACATATGCATGTTTAATTTAGTGTACAACCAGTTTTTACAGATTCAGATATATACAGAAATGATTATGACATAAATAAACTTCTGGCCCTTAAAACTGCTAAATAAATCATGATGAAATCTTGCCTATTAGAAATTTAGTTCACAATCTAGATTAATGGAGAGGAAATGTGTCATGAAGTGATCAACAATCTTACCAACTCTGCCTTCACATTTTTTATTTCTTTTCTAGCAAGGTCGACATCTGTTGCTTGACCTTGAAACCTTCCAATTGGCTGCACAGATTGGTTGAGACAAAATAAGACCATTTAATTTAAAAAACTTTTAATCACATCTATGATTCCCTCTAACAAGTAAATAGCAGTATATCCATCCTTGCAGGATAACTATGTAATATCTTAGAAGATAACTAGGGCATTAGAGATCACTGGTCAAGAAAAAACCTGCTTTATCATAATCGTTGACGAGGGCAACGCTGAACGATTTCCCTGGGCACCGGCAGCCAAGAGTAGTGCTGCTTCACCCCAGGCATTACCAACACAGAGAGTAAATATGGGTGGCTTGACATAACTGCAGTGGAAGATAATAGTTAAAATAAAACCTACAATTCAGAAATTCCTCAGAATTAGGATGAGGGATACAGAAGATTAGGGTATGGTTTACATTCATCAACTCTTTCACCAAGCTTATTTGAATTCACAATACCAAATAGAAAACATTAGAACAAAGGATATCAACCACCAATTACCACAAGGAGAATCATCTTCTACAAAAAGTTAACAACTTTCAGAAATCAAAACAACTAAATGAGGGAACATTTGCATGCCCAATAAACTGACTTGGAGGTTACTACTTCTGACCAAGATCTACTAAAGTATGTCTAGAATTTAGGCCAAAATATTTTTCTTCCCATGGTTGCTGGGTAGTTTGGAGGTGTCTCCTTAAAATAACAATAGCCTTTCTCCAGCCAACCTGATAAACAAGATATGGTAACACATCCAACTAAGAAAAGGCAAGAAAGTATTCATAGTTTTTGCTACTTATGCATTCTTATATAATTTTATGCAGCCAATTCTGGTTCATGCCTCCAGGTTGGCTTCAAGCTGGATTTATGGGCAGGTAGTTGTATGGCAAAGTAACATTTTACTGCCTGAAGATACCAGCAAGTTACTAAAAGCCTCATCACGGTCCTAATGAAAAAGGCATAAACTATCAAAAATCAATTCAGAATGGTTTGATGTTCAAACTAGGAGTCATTATTGCCAAGGAAAGTGGAAAATAAGTATCAAAATGATCCTTATATTCACTTGGTGCAAACATCAGACTACTTAACACTTTTCAATAGGGACAGAAGGGTAAGGAAGAAAGGAAAAAAGATTGATCACCCCATAACATCATATATTGCAAATGCCTCAGTTTCGTAGCCCAACTTCTCTCCACCCTGAGAAAATGAAAAACTCAGTTATTGGCATGAATTGATAGTTAAAGCCAAGGCAACACACTTTTAACATCTTATTATTTACTTTTCTTGATTAACAAAGAAAAAATAAGTAAAAGAGAAGAGATTTATAACTGCTAAACTTGCATTTTGAACAAAGGCGGGAGGCAAAACATCTAGTTTAAAAATGAAGACATACAAGCCAAAGACTGCAACCATAAAAGTGAGCTTAAATGCATGATTGCAAAACCTGGTGCACCCCTTCATGAACCAATGTGCATGCAAGGTAACCAATAGAATAACAAAAAGCCTAGGGAAACTAACTACTTATGATTGATTCCATAGATCCAGAACACCCATTCCAAAGCATTATCACATGAAATCTGTAACATTATTGGTATACCAGAGAACACTTCTAACCTTGGTTGTTCCAGTAGAGTTTATGTACAAGTAAATAGGTTTATCTTCATCTTCATACTGAAGGTAAAGAAATTCTGCAAGTATCAGCTCTGTGACAGAAGGAACAAGAGACATGCCCAAGTAAACTATTCGATTCTTGTACAAGTAAGATGCTAAGTCTGGTGGAGGCTGCTCCCACGCACTTCCACTTGTAAATGGAATAACCTGCCCACAGAAGCATGACAAGCAAGACACATAAGTAAACTATGTGTGTGTGATGTGAAGAAAAATAAATGCTCAACAAATCAACCAGATTCTGCCCACTAGTAAAGTATGATAATTTATTATCAGGACATGGAGTTATCGCTGCAAATTCTCATCATCTCACATAAAAGTTAAGTTCAAATAACACTAGAAGCACCCTCACCACCCTGTTTCTTCCCAGCATTACAAATCCTAGTTGTTACTAGTATGGTTGATTAGCTCAATGTTATTTTCTCTTTCTTAACCTCCCATAAGGGGAAAAGGAAGGATGGAGATCATTTGCTGCAGTGGTCCACAGCCTGTAGCTCATTTCTTCCAATAAGAAAAAAACAACCTTGTTTTTGAAATTGTAATCTCAAGGAATGATGCATTAAACTCTAAAAGTCAAACTATTCTAATGAGAGCAAGGGCTGCATTGGCACCCAGTCAACCATTCACTAAAGCAAGTATGATCATCATGATATCGCATGGGATAACAGTGACCCGAAGACAGAAACTTGACAATCATTCAAAAATACTTCCATTTATTACTTTTGCCAAAACAAAGTGTAAAATGGATCACAAACTAGATAATTACAAGATCCTAGGCTGAAGAATAGGTAATCTTTAATCATCAACCTTAATTCACCAGTTTCAATGACAAAGCATATTAAAATCATAGTTCCTCTTTCAATAGGTAAACCTTGAATTTCAAATTTTCATAAGCCAAACAATGTAGAAGAGAGATCCATGAATGCCCCAAAATCCCTATGGATCTTTCTTTCTTCTGATTTGCCCAAACAATTATTCTAGAAATTTGCCTTCTCCCATGATAATGAATGACCTTCCCACTCCTAAAACAAATTCTAAGATAAAGCCCTCTCTAGTTTAATGTCCAAGGTAACTGCAAACCTAACAATCCAAAACCATCAAAATAAAACAAAAAAACATAATTCCAGACATTCTAAAACACCTGTCAGAAGGTCACCAAAATCAAAGAATAGAAAATCAATTCACTTGCCTTGTTGGTTCTACAAAAGAGAGTCCATTTGGGAGGCAGGTATAAAGGTATAAGTTATAATGAGGATATGTACGTATGTATGCATGCATGTTTCTTTGAATGTGAATTCTGTGGGCATGAGTAAGTGTTAGTTCACATCAGTAACAAAGCTTTCTTGGTTTGCGCCACTGAAAACTGTACCCTGAAATTCGCAGCTCATCCCTAGTGACTGGCAGATATTGATTAATTTATTCATCTTCTAATGCCAGATAGACAAGCCAGAAAGAAATGACACATATTTCATACTATAATTATTTTTATATTAAACATTCAGCTCTTAATTCGAATATTAATTTCAGGAAATTATCAGTACACAGAAGCATAAACACATTAATGTGAAAATATAACAAAAACGAACCTAACTAAATAGATAAAAACTAAATAAGCTTAGTGAAAATACCACAAATTAGTTTAATATTCAATTGAATTACAAAAACGGAAGTACCATGGTGATGACTTGTCTCCTAGGTTTGGAGTTGGAGAATGAAGCCGGATTGAGGCAGTCGGGTCGAAACTTGAGTCCGGATAATTCGGAGGAGACGCTGCCGTTTGCGAATGGAGAAAAAAGAAAATTGGTGTAAAGGGAGGCTTTGAGAGATGAAGAAGAAGTTAGGGTTAGGTTATGGTTAGAGTTAGTGCTTCGGGGAGAGGCCCATCGTGGTGGTGCTAACATGCGCGTGTGGAGTGCCAAGCTCGATGCTGATGCGGTGGCGACTTCCATTTGACGGACGTGCTGTTAGAGAGCCAGACCAGAGTGAAGAAACTCTGAAGGGAGTAACCGTGGAAACGATAAAAGGATCTGGATCGGACTCATAAGGGACTTGGGCTGGTTATGGGCCTAACTCAATCCAAGTAAATGATTGGGTCGCAGCAGGGCACGAGCTGAAAAGAAGTCTGGGAGGCCTCATGAGATGGCCGGCTAGTTAAGAAGTAGATGATCGGCCTCAGCGTTTTACGATGAATTAATATATTAATGTGCCACTTGGAATTTTTTTTTCCCTTTATAATTAATGGTTACTGTAACCTTGTATTACTCCTACGTAAAAATAATAATTTTAATTATAATATGGTATTTATATTAAATTAATTTAAATATAATTTATTTAATAATTATATTAATAATTAAAAATTTTAATTTTATATAATTAATAAACGATTAATCGAATTGTTGACGGACATTAGAGCCATCAATGCTGATGATTAACAAAGATTAATACAACAGCACAACATTTTTGTATTTGATAATGCTGCCACTCAATTCAACATTTGTGTTTTGGTAATTATTTGACCAATATTTGCTTACCTGTATATCATCATCATGCAAGTAACTGAGAACGGGAGAATTCATCATAACCTGCCGGGATTTTTCTTTTCCATTTTTTTATTTAATTTCGAGCAGTGCCATTGATAATATATTCTATCATCCTGCCTTATCATGAGGTCTGTTCTATTTTGATGGCTTAAATGTATGTTTTCCTCCCTTGCTCATTCAGTAAAGTACAAAATCCAGCACGCTTGTGACTTGTGCTGTCGGTTGTGAGGCTGTAGATAGCTCCTCAAAACCACAGGTCCACGGCCATGTACTGATTTGAACTCTTTGGAAAAACTAAACCAAGCCATGTCCATATCCATAGCTCTGCTTTCTCTCTCTCCTCCTCCTCCTCCATCCTCTCAGCTTTCAAGAACTCATTTTTCCTTTACCCCGAAGCCCACTCTCTTTATCACCTCCAGAAAAGAACCCTTTTTCTCTTTTAAAGCTTCGGCAGCTGACAATGGAGTTGGAGTTTCGGCTCCAGCCGCTACTGTAGAGGAACCAAAGGTTCAGGAGGTTGCCGATAGCTCGGCGGAGTCCAATGGGGCTGTGGAAGCCCAAGACGTGAAGTTTGAGGACCCCAGATGGGTTAATGGGACTTGGGATTTGAAACAGTTTCAGAAAGATGGCCAGACTGATTGGGATGCTATTATTGATGCGGGTGAGGTTTTTGGCTTCTTGGCTTTTTGGTTGATGGTTTGTTAATTTTTATTGTTAATTTCATGATCACTTTTAAGTAAAAGGGGAGTTTTTGTGACAATTTGTGTGATTTTTACCCTAGTATGTTTAGTTGCTCAGAAATGTGGGAAAGACTCAGGAAAGGAGTTCAATTGATCCGAATCTTGGATATTTTTGCAATTTAATTCCTCTGAAGGCAGAATTCAAACTCTATTATGTTGTATTATCTTCCTCTGTTTTCTTGGTGAGTGAAGTTTTTTTTTGAAACTATTTGGACAGTTTGACTTGTTGCAAAATTTATCTCCTCAGAACAAACCTTCAACATATTGTTCCGTTTGATTGTAGATGTGATAAAGGTGGTAAACATATGGTACTTAGATATCAAAGACATGGTATTTTGATAAGGTTATAATAATCTACTCTGAAGTAATGGTTAGACTCTTGAGTATTGTGTATACAGCATACATGCGCACATGAAATTAAGAATACAATATTGTGAAAAGATTGACTGTGATCCAAGAGGGTATGGGAACAGGCATGCTTGATTTCGGACTTAGTTGAAAGGTTTGGTAATTTTCGGATTTGGAATTTATCAGCTATTTCTTAAGGCTAATCTTGGTTGTGGAATGCTTGATTGTTATCAGAGCTCCTATGATGACAGTGCAACAAACTTGAGTACGTCAGCAACCCACTTTCTTCTTACAAAGATTAGCTTATTAATCTAGTAAGAAATGTGGCATGACTATGCCACTTAAGATGAACTTCTGTTTCATAGAAGATTTAATTCTTTGGTCCTTTTCAAACTTGGGAATGTTCCTGCTTGAGATGAAGATATTTGACCTTCACGCATCTTCATCTGGTAGGCTTCCGGTTTTGTGATTTATAATGGCAGTTTACCCTTTATGCCCGGGAGACAGTTCAAATCAATCTGGGTTAGATATCCCATAGTATTTGTGCAGGCAGCTGCAGTTTAACAAGATGTTCAATTAAAGTTCATAGCATCACAGTTACACATCTTATAGTTTGCATGTTTCTTTTTAAATCACATATATTTTGCATGTTGATCAGTCATAAATTTGGAAACTTTCTTGTCCACAGTGACATTTTTAAGAGAACTTGTGACAAAAAAACTATTGATAATGAACAACCTTTATTACATGAGGTGCATATGCCACCACAATGCAGTGGACTTGTATTGATTATTGATTATCTCTCTGCTGCGCATTTATTTATTTATTTATTGCTGGGCAATTACAGGCATGCTTTAATACATACTTTGATTATTTATTTTATTTTTCTTTCATGGGAAGTGAGGTTTGATTGAGGTACAGATGGTTCAATATCATACTTGATTAATGAGATTTCTTGATGTCTGATGATCCTCCATTTTAGAGGCTAGGAGAAGAAAATGGCTTGAGAATAACCCAGAATCATCCAGTAATGATGCCCCTGTTGTTTTTGACACGTCAATTATACCTTGGTGGGCATGGATAAAGAGATTCCATCTCCCTGAAGCTGAATTGCTCAATGGTTTGTTTAGATCCGTCTTTCAATTTTCAATTCACTTTATGATGCATGTTTACACTGATGCTAATCTAACTGATGATTTTTTTTATGAGCTTGGCGCAGGCCGCGCTGCAATGATAGGTTTCTTTATGGCTTATCTGGTTGATAGCTTGACTGGGGTTGGTCTGGTTGACCAAATGGGCAACTTTTTCTGCAAGACTACTATTATCTCATTGCAGTTGTGTGGAGTACTTACTAATTAGAAAGAATGAGGATGTTGAAAACCTGAAAAAACTTCTGGAAGAGACAACATTTTATGATAAGCAATGGCAAGCAACCTGGCAAGATGACCCCTCGAGTGGTACCAAAAAGGACTAGTCAGATTGCAGTTTGCAAATTACAATGCATTTCTTCTTGGTTATTATTTGCTGTAATTTATCTAATGTAGTGGAGGATAATGATCTAAAGTTAACTCGTTTGAATTTGGTGGACCTATTTTTTGGTAATGAAATATTGTTTGATGAGACGAAAGATACATTTTCTCTGCTTTGGAAGAAGTCCCTAATGGGTGATGCGATAGTCAACTCCTTTTCGCATTACAGCAAGCGAAGTAATAAATTGCACTTGCAGTCTACTCCCCTGCAAATGGCCTGGGGTGTGCTTCTGTGCAATCTGGCTATCATACGAGATATGATGGCTATAGAGGCTGGCATAAACCAGACTAGTACAAAAAAGAACTTGATGCGTCCGGCTGGTGAAATCGATACATTTGAGCAGCCGTAGGTGACACTCGTTGCAGGCATGACACTAAACAGCTCCAAGAAGAGGGGAAAGTTGTTGGTGAGTACTAGCATTGTGATCAAATATAGGTAAAGCCCCAGACTAGGCGAACAAAGGGAATTGAGAGCTTTTTGAAGCCAGAAATGCTTCACCATTTGTATCCCTGATATCACCAGGAGGGCTTTAATACAACCACGACTAAAATATCATTTCTCACTCGCTGTGGATCACTTTTCACTAAAGTAGTACTCGAAGTAGTCTGCCCAGTCTGCTGCTTCTTCTCGGAATGAATTTCTAGGTTCTGGAGATCTTTAAAGATCAAGCATTTGTTGTTGTGATTTCAAGTACGTTGTGGAGAAGCGTAATGACATTTAAGAACACTGTCCGCACCAGCATGCTTGTGTAACCTTTCAATATCATCGTAGCTGTAATATCCAGCGGAGTTAGGCTTCTCTTGCTGACGGTTTTTATTTACAACACTCCGGGATTTACAATGTAGCATTTTAGCTGTAATTCCAGAGCCTGTTCGCATCATGAAAAACAATCATTAACAATTGAAACAAGTATGACGAGTCTCTTCCTCCTCTTATGATCGATAAGTGTAAATGTTTACATTTATATGTTGAAACTAATTATCTTATCTGAGGATAGCTTCCAGCTGCAGCTAGATGGAGGATGGTGTTTCCTTCTTCATCCTTAGATTTTCGTATTTTGAACAAATTGTTTTGCTTTAGTTCTTCAAACAAAACTCGAAGAGCTTGAAACTGGTTGTTTTTAACAGCCAGAAGAACAGTTTCGACCAACTCTGGAATAGACATAGATGGAACTGTATAACTGATTGTTTCAATCCTTCCCTAGACGCAAGCACAATCTGAGGAGTCATTCAATCTTTACCCTTGAGAATTGCAGACTCAATACTAACTTTAAAAGCTCTCCTCCTACCTCAGGATGTAACCGGTGTTAAAATAGGTCTATCATCTAACAGAAGCCTTGATTATCACCTTCCTAGCAGCCATAAACAATTCTTTCTAGCTACATTTCACACGCTACCTAGCTTTTCTTTGTTATAGACTTTTACATTTCCACTCAGAAACAAATAAAGTGAAAGACTTACATTGATTGACCCTGCAATGTTTTGGTTTGCTTTTTTCTGCCTCCCAGTTCAGATAAAGAATTTCTCATCATTTGTAGGTTTTCCAAACGATATATTTGTCCCACTTGCCCTGAGTTTCTGCTCTTGATGGTGTGCGTATACATTTTGAACCACTCCAAGGACGAGGCAAGATCTAATTTCCGATAAAAAGCATAATTTTGTATGCAAATATAAAATATTAAACAAATGGAACCTAGTGTACTTGTCAAATCTAACAATAAACAGGGAGCGACACACCGCTCAGCTGGCCAACCTTCTGTGTTAGTGGTTGCATGGGAATCAACTAGCTTGTCCCGTGTTGAAAATTGTTCAGGATAATGCTAGTAGCTGGGAATTTTACGGTCAAATGTAGGGGTGAAATTATAAATGCCAGAATCCCTCTTGTAACTGTATCCTTCCAGTTTTCACGTTCAGAGCTGAAATTCATACCAAGTTGCTGGTACTGACCCATCTAGCTCTAATCGCCAGCTTTCACCGTTTTTCTCGTCCATTTACAGCGTACATCTGACTGACTGTAACTTTGAAAAGAGAACATAAAGCTTGCAACATCGATCTGTTTTCTGCAGAATGATGGAAGAAGAGTCCTCTTGTCATTGTTTAATCAATCAAAACCATTTTAAGCTTTTCAACTACTTCCCATTGGTCATATACAAGCTTGAGATGAGTATGTTTCCGTCACTTGCACAGAAAAATTGACACTCTCCTGTAAATTCATATCCTATTATTACCTAATATGAAGAAGCAATTCCCACAAGGAGCTGTTATGGCCAAGGATGTATTTCGGCATCTAAAGACAGATTAATTTCTGCCATCTCTGGCAGTACCATTGAATCACCTGTCCTACATCACTTACGTTCTAGGGATAATAAAAAAACTATCGACTAGCCAACCAATACACCTGTCATGTTAGAAGGTTAGGAAAAAGATTCAATGTGAGATGATATGACCAGTTGGTGATGTGCAGAGTAGTATGAAAAGAAAAATAAAAAGTTCAACTATCGGTTTAGTGCTTCATGATTTTGATTGGTTCCTCTTTGTTTTGTTCCTTAATTGATGTCTTCCTCGAGCTTCAAACAACAGGATAAACCCTACTTTACTAAGAAAATAAAGACAAACCAAAACTCGGCACTTCAAGTTTCTTCTTCTGCTTCTGTAACTTTCTGGCAGCTACTGGATGCCTTTGGAGGGTGCAAAAGGATCAAAATGGAAGGCTTCGTTCATGCTTCCCTCCCCCTTAATAGGGTAGCACGTGCAACCCGGTTCACCCCAAGAGCCAAGGCAGCCATTCGCAAGTTGATGTTCTGAATTTGGCACATTACCGTCATGGAAACCACTCATCATGCATCTCTAAGCTCACGATTAACCTTCTCTTCTTCCCACATGAATCCTTGAATGTCCTGCACACATGCGTACAAACATAACTCACATTTATATTCGGCCAGTAAACAAGTGCCATCTAAAATATTTGATTCATTTTTCGGTGTGGATATATCATACAAGCAGCTGATGACAGTAAAAGAATGTGCTTTCCATGATATGACAAAATCTTGCTTGATTCCATTGATGGGATGGTGTTTATTAATTAGTAAGAAAAAATAAACTCAAAATATATACAAAAATAGATATCACCCCGGGATCCCTCATTTCATCGGTCCCCGGGCGTTGTCATGTTGGATGATTCTAAATCCCACGAACGATGCAAGAGAACCATAATCTTTCAGAATTGTGCACTCAACCTGCAAAATCAAATTTTCAAGTCACAAATGCAGAGAACAACTATCTTGATCAAAGAGGAATAAAAAAAAACAAACAAAGAAAATTTAATTTCTCGTAAGGGGATTAAAAGGCTTTTCTCAAGCTTGGAATCCAACCCAAGTATGCGAGCTGAATGACGAAAGCGGCGATTGGTGGCTGCAAGAGCATTCATGGATACGAAAACCAGTGAAACCTTACAGAATACCAAAAACTGAAAGGAAATTAAAGCAAGAAATGAAGCAAACAAGATTTGCAAAGAAATAAAACATAACTACTGATGCACTTTTTGTACTAGAAACAGACCAAAACATACTAAGTGTTGGATAGCTACTGAAAAAAAGGCTATTCAGTATTTTTTAAAAATAAAACTTGTGAAATTATTGACTCTAATGGTGCAATTCTATTCTTTGTTGGTATGAAAGACAGTAGTTTTAGCCTGGTTTGGAAGAAAAATCAAGCTAATGCATATTCTTGATCACTGATTGATGTATGGCACAAACGAATGGGATATTTTCATCATTCTACATTGAACTTCACCCAAAAACAAGAAGTGGTGAAGGGAATGACACTCAGTGGAGAAGGAATTATCGTGTGTGAACCATGCCAGCTAGGAAAACATGCCAAACGACCGTTCTTGGTTACCAAAGCCTCGACAGCGATTGATGTATGTGGACCAATGAGGACAGAGTCACTCAATAGAGGTCAGGATTCCATCCTATATTCATTGATGATTTTAGCAGGGTGTGGTAGGTGTTTTTTAGCAGGGTGTGGTAGAAATCAAAGCTGCACTAGTCTTTTGAAAATTTAGAATTTGGTTTGAAAATCAAAGTTGCTGCTAAATCAGAGTAATAAGGTCTGACAATGGGATTGAATACATAGCTAATATATTTGCAAAATTTTGTAAGAATGCAGCGATTGAGCATCAATTCGCTGCTCTATACACCCCTTAGCAGAACGATGTAAGTGAAAGGAAAAATAAAACAACAATGGAGATGGTCAGGTGATATTCCAAAGAAATTTTGGGCAGAAGTAGTTAACAATGCTATTTTTTTATATTAAACAGACTTATAACAAATGCTTTGAAGGGAAGAACTCCTTTTGAAGCATGCTATGATACTAAGCTTTCTGTGGCAAATCTAAAAGTATTTTGTTGTTTGCGCTTCACTCACATTCCAGATGCAAAGAGAGGAAAGTTGGATGAAAAAGCATAATATGGAGACATTTAACACAGTTACCAAAAGACAGAATCTTCCAGCCGTTTAAACCAAAAAATTCATTATTAGCAGAGATGTGATATTTGAAAAAAATGCAGAATGGGATTGGGAAATGGCAAAACCAAGGAGACAAGGGAAAATAATTGAGCTTAATAAACAGAGTTATGATGAGCTGGCAGTAAGAGTGTGTCAAGGTCTCTTGCTAAAATTTATCAAAAATATAATGTAACAGTTTTAGAACCTACTGGATATGAAGAACAACAAAGGATCTAAAATGGATCATTGCACTACAAGAGGAGATGCAAATGATTCCTAAGAATCAGACCTGGGAACTTATGGATACACAAAATAGCAGTAGGAGTCAAGTGGGTTTACTGGACAAAGTTGAATGTAGATGGGATTGTGAACAGGTACAAAACTAGACTCGTGGTGAAGGGCTATGCATAGTAGTTTGGAGTGAATTTTTAAGAACTGTTTGCAGTGGTAAGGTTGGACACAATAAAGTTACTCTTGCCAATTGCAACACAACAACAATGGAAAATTTATCACCTCAATGTTAAATCCGTCTTTTTTAAATGGTTATTTTGTTGCTATATGTCCTAAATTCAATAATATTTTGGATGTTTGACACATTTGTATCATAACATTTTGCTTATATATATATATATATATATAATTTTATTATTACATATTTATACATTTAATAAATATAATAATGCTCTTAGAATGACAAGTTCAATTAGTTAAACGCTATTATTAAACGCCCATATCAAATATTATTGTAATTACTAATAATATAAGTGTATTATGATGTGAGATCAAGTCAATATATGAATATAAGTTAGTGAACTAATGTACTAAACCAGCTTATCATGAAAACACTACATGGATCATTATACGAGTGTTATAAGTGACTCTCATAATAATAATATTGTATGTGATCCTTCGATTTGAGATCACCGTGATTCCCAACATAAAGAATAATATATTTTGATATTTTCAAACGTTATCTGTAATAAGATAAATTACAAAAAAAAATTCAAATATATTATAACTTATATAAAAAAATGTGTATAATCAAAATAGAATTTGTCCTATTTTGATTAATATCTTGAATCCTTTGATTGGGCGAAACTTTGAAAATGAATAGTTATGCTTAAATAAGTCAATTTGTGATATTGACTTTATTTGATAAAATAAATATTTTTAAAATATCAAAAAAAATATAAAAATTAAATTATACAAAAATGATATATTTTATGTCTTGTGTTCAATTAAAATATTTAGAACGAAAAAATTGAATTACTCAATAACATTAGTCATAGATAAAGTATTGACATTCTTATCATTTGGATAGTTTTAATGTATTACTAAACATCGTTCATTACTTATAACATTAAAATTAAATTTTAGTATTACTACCAATATAATGAGAACATGTTGGGTTGCACGTTAAGATAAAAAACATTATACACACACACACACACAAAAATTTTTAAATGAGTTTATAATTTATTGAATTATTTGGGTATTAATTTTGATTAAATCTATTATGTAAAGATTGAACTAAATTTATTAGTGTTTATTTTATTAAATAGATTGAGTTTTGTGATAAAGTCTGATCAAATAATTTTAGTTAAAATTTAAAATAATACTATAAATATGTGATATTTGTGTTTTAAGATTTGTTTTTGCATTCTTATTCTTGAGAAGAGAAGAATGCATAAAATATTATGTACTCAAATTATAGGAGTTCACACTCTAATTAGATTTCTGTTCGTGTGGATATCATAGAAATGTAAAAGTAATTGATTTGTGCTCATGATTTAATAAAAATCATCTAATTAAAAGTATGTACATATTTATAATATTAAATTATATATGTATTTGTCATATGAATCTTGAAAAGCAAACCGTTTATTTTGAATATTATTGTTTTGCTTGCATATTTGTAGGAAGAATTTGTTTTTTTTTAAACAACCTTTTGGATTTGTAACTGATCATAGCAAGGTTTATTTGCTTAAAAAGGTTTTATATGGGCTAAAACAAGCCCCAAGAACCTGGTATGCAGAATTAATGAACACTTGATGAACATATGTTAAGGCAGAAAAATATGAACTAATTATTGTCTTACTTTAAGTGGATGATTTACTATTGACAGGAAGCAATACAGAGCTTATCAAGGTGTTTAAGAAGCAAATGATGGTTGAGTTTGAGATGACAGATCTTGGTGACATGGCTTTCTTCCTTGGAATGGAAATCCGAGCAATCAAAAACTGACAATTTTATTGGGTAGTAGGAGTATGCTAAGGAAGTATTAAGAAAGTTCAAAATGGAGGAACGCATGCACATGGATACTACATTGGCTCAAAATGAGAAATTTTGTTCGGAGCAGAAATGGTTGATGAAGGTCGTTATCGAAGTTTGGTTAGCTGTTTGTTATATCAAACAGTGACGAGGCTGGATATAATGTACTCAGTTAGTTCACTTTCAAGGTTCATGTATTGTGTCAAGGAAGTGGAAGTGCACCTTAAAGCTGCTAAAAGGGTGCTAAGGTACATAAAAGGAACACTAGAGTTAAGACTTAAATTCAATAGGAATGGTGAGTCAGTTCTTCATGGATATGTAGATAGTGCCTGGGCTGGAGTTAGTGAAGATATGAAAAGTACCTCTGGTTACCTATTTAGTCTTGGTTCAGGGTGTTTTTGTTGGAGTTCAAGAAAGTAATAAGTAGTTGCTCAATCAACTGCAGAAGCTGATTGTGTAGCAGCAGCTGCTGTACTTAACCAAACTTCATGGTTCAGAAAGCTTATAACTGATCTGAAGTTGACTCAAGAATAAGCAATTGAAGTATTTGTGGATAATCAAGCCACAATAGCAATTTTGAACACTCTGGTATTTCACGGCAGAACCAAGCACTTCAAGGTGAAATACTACTTCATTAGAGAAGTGCAGAAAAATGGTGTATTGTAGTATAGCTGTTCAACTTACAGACATTCTAACAAAGAGTTTGCTCAAGGCAAGGTTTGAATTTTTGAGAGAAAAAATTGGGGTATGTAACAAAAATAGCAAGGAGGAGTGTTCAAATGTGCTATGGTTGCTGCAGAAAATCATAAATTGAAGCTTTGCTGGAAAACAGAAGCTAAAAAAATTGTTGAAATTTTAATTTTTGTTATTTGAATTTCTCTTGCATAATTTTAGGGATTTTCAGTTGAGTTTGTATTCATTTCTATATAAATACATTCATAAGCGAATGATTGAATAAGAAATTTATGTAACAAACTTAGGTTTAGATTTAACTTTTTGTCTGAATATCCAGCACATTCGTGATTTT
Source organism: Xylocarpus granatum (assembly GCA_019650275.1). Classification (NCBI taxonomy): domain Eukaryota; kingdom Viridiplantae; phylum Streptophyta; class Magnoliopsida; order Sapindales; family Meliaceae; genus Xylocarpus; species Xylocarpus granatum. Next base: position 113,354 of record BNST01000098.1, on the reverse strand, counting down.
TCTTTCTTCGTTTATCAACTCAAATTAATGACTCGAATTACTGATAATATTTAGTAAAAAAATTATAATGATAATTTTTCTTTCTTCGTTGATTGATTAGTAATAATTCAACCATTGACAACTTAATCATTGATAATATTTGGTTAAATTGGTAGTTGAACGAAAATTACAATATCAATCTGAGTCAATAAATACAGGTGATAATCTAAAAAACGACGGTGGATAAAGATTTTACAAGTCGATTTTGGTCAATAATTGATATCGTGATAGTGATAGAAAATAATTTTTTTTATCATAAAATTTGAATTAATATATTTTTAATAATAAAAATTAAATTTAATATTTATAATTAATACGATAGTTTACAAAAGTACTTTTTTAATTTTTATTTTTTTATAATTTTCAAACTTTTAGTTGTGTGTTTCAATAATCCTTGGTGTAGCATTAAAATTAAAGAATTGTAACAGTATAATCTCAATGTTGAAATTATAATTGGGCTACCAAGTGGAAGGAAGATGCACAAGAATCCTGAAAGAGCCTTGATTACTACAGTACATAAGTTGGTGTCACTGTAGTGGTTTGATTAAGTTGACCTAAACAAGTGCGTGGAGATTATTTTATTTCCAGCTTTGTTTGACTTTAACGGTCTGTAACGTGTTCCATTTTCGTATTGGGATGATAGGATTGATCGATCAAAACAAAGGTTTCAGCTGGTCTGTTGCTTGGCCTCTTCTCTTTGGCCTGTCATCTCTCCATCCGGTCCTTACCCAGCACTTCCATTATTGCTGTGCATGCATGCGCAGACATGTATATTTGAATATATAAACCCAACTCCACAAGAAGGAAAAAATATAGCTGCAACTCGAGTTTCAACATGCCAACCAAAATGGTAAATCATCTTTCTTAAATTCTCTCACTTCATGTGTTATGTGCGTTGTATATGTATATGGAGGTAAAGTGAGAGACTGAAGTTGGGGATGTGAATTGCAGGCAAAATTTTGCAGAGAAAAGGGAGTGTTAATCACCCAGTATGAAGAGATGCCTACAAGGAAAAGGGTTTCAGCAAGTCAACATCAACATCATCATCATCACCATTATCTTCACAATGCTTCTCCAGCTAATCAATACAATAGGAGAGCTGAGCTTCTTCGCTATTCTGAAAGACTAAGGGAGTCTGCTCGACCCACTCTCTTGCAGCCAAACCCAACACCTCCCAACAATCAGCAACCTGCAACCACAGTATTTCCCTAATTTTAGCAGCTTGCACATATCTGCCATGTAAAATAATGTAATTTGATTCATAGAAGACTTAGCAATAGAATCTTATTCCGGGTAAAATTTACATCATAATATAGAGTTGATATTATATAATTACTCTCAACCAGCAGCAGGCCTGCGAAATGTCTTTTGTCCTTCAGCTGTGTATTAGGAAAAATTTTGGTGTCATAATTTTCTAGATCATGGACATCATTAGCAAGTAAGCATTAAACTGTTGTGGTCTTAATGTTGTTTTATTATAACCTTGATTGTTCGAGTAGATGATTGGAACTATTGCACAGTAAGGTTGTGATATGTTGATCTTTAATTTATTTTGGCAGAGTATCGCCGTCCACAGAAGGAAAAATTCTGCCAGGATTCCTAATTGTCTGGGCAATTGGAAAATTTTGATTCCAAGTTTTATCAGATCTTTGACAAGTCCCGAAGGCAAAAGAGAGAGGAGGGAAAAGAAGCAAAGTGGTTCTACAACTAGTAAAATGAAAGCTCTCATGAAAAGCTTCCAGGTGAGAGAAGCATTGCACTTCCTGAGATGCAAGTCTAAGAGCGTGTTTAGTATCGAGCTGCTGTGAAATGAAATCACAAGCTATAACATACAAGTGAATGAGCACAAGTACAATGGTGTCACATTTATTTATTGTTCTTATGATCATCTACTTCCTAATTTCTAACTTTAAATGCAATAATTTTTGCTCTTTTCGGTACAAAAGAAGAGGGGATTTCTTCCCAAACTGTTCTCAGCATTGCGAAAGCATAGGTAGAGCTTCACCTGCTGTCGCTTCCACTGGACTAGGTTATGTGACTTCAGAAAATGAGAGGGGAAAAAGATTCATTTCAGACAGAATTCTACAAGTCTGTATACGCAACCAAAGATTAATTTAATTCTTTTCATGATTCTTTTCTTTGTATGTAGCAAGCTTTGATCAAGCTTCTTGGTATGTGATTTCTCTGTTGTTGCTCCGTAATATAGTAAGTGGTATGTATGTTCTATGGATGGTTTGTTGTTGAAAAACACTTATATATGTGCTATTTGCTGCTGGAGAAAATTGATATCTTGATGGGAAATTTGAGACTTCTGATTTCCTTGTTGAAATATGGATCAATAGGAGACATGGCAATTTAAGTTGTAAATTCAAAAAACTCAAAGACTACAGAGAAGTGCTCACATAAACGGCTATAGGAACCCTGACAACATGCTTCTTATTCCCCCGCAACACCATCTCCCCAAATGAGTAAGCTCTTGTTGCATTAGCGGCTTTGAATAAAATCTTTAGCTGCATTGAAGTGTTTCCCCTTATCTTAAACACTCGTGGCAAAACAGTAACTTTCACACCCCATGGTTCCTTTACAGTCACCGTGTAAGTTTCATTGGCACTACCGACTTTTGTTATTCGTCTAATCACCTTCCTTGACCGAACCAAATTTGAAACAGTTATACTTGGTGTGTTTAAATCTGAGCACCAGGCCTTACTTTTTTTTGTGCATCCAAATCCTGTCACTTGTCTTACAGAGTCATCATCAACACCTGGAACGGTGCAAAGAAATTGTAAATAGTGGTGGAAATGTGCATTGAATATGAGTCCAGGGTCAATGGCTCGAGCTGGGTTGATAAATCCAGCACCAAAATCAAACGGGGTAGCATGGACTAGTTCATAAGTTGATTGTGCTGAAATGGGAGAGCCAGAGTGATCGGTTACATCAGCACTTGTCATCATTGCAGATGTAATAGCTGAAGGATTCCACTTGGGGTGTTTGTGCTTGATTAAAGCCGCAACACCAGCTACATGAGGGGTTGCCATGCTGGTACCCGACAGCAAAGCAAAGTTCTTTCCTGGACAGAGTGACAAATATGCATAAATTTAGTTTTCCTTGCTGGAAGTTCAAATTATGCATTTGCTGTCAATATTTCGTATACAACCAAAACCCTTGAAGCAGGTAAAATTATTCAGTTATAAAGATGATTACCTGTACAAAAAAATTGGGAGGAAACTGTGGTTCACATGTTTGATGTTAGATGAAGTGTCATTTTTCTACCAAGGTAATTTCTTATAGACCAATAATACTATCACATTGTGGTATAATCAGAGTGGCATTAAGATACTACTTGAGGATCAGATAACATAAAATTTCTCTTTTTACCTTTGAAAGTTGGATCTCCTTCGCTATTGGGGCTCCAGGCTGCCCAAATTGAAGAGCCTGGAGCCATGACATTGGGTTTGAGGACATCAGTAGCTTGCAAAAGAGCATTGTTGACGTCAGGGCCCCTGGAAGAATAGGATGCCACTACTGGTGCCTGACGACCATAGCTTGCCTGCCTTCCATCCATTATTCTTGCTCTTGCATTATAAAACACTGCTAGTCCACTCCGGCTCCTTATAGTATTGGAGTAGTAATATTCCCATAAAGCCTGCATAGAAAATGGACAATGCCAATCCATATATCATTAATTTTACGTAGCTTTGTGTATTAGTTAGCTGGCTTTAAAGTGTAAAGACTATCAATCTATACCATGGAAGCTTGCATGTTGTCAAGGATAATTCCCGGGACTTGTAGGGTCATAGCAGTACCTTTGATTGGCGTTGAACCCATATCAGGGTCTAAACTGAGGATAAATCCTGCAGCACCTATCTTTTTAATGTTGTCTGCAACAGTTTCAATGGTTACATCATCGTTCTCAAAGTCAAACGTATATGTACAGATAATTAGCTTTCCTCGGACTAGGGATGGGATGAAGAGCTCTGGGTATTGACAGCTTTCAAGTGATAAGATACCAGTTGTAATATTCCTATGACAGACATCAGCTGCTGCTGCTATCTGATAATACGCTCTTCCTGCCGTTGGCGCTGCATGATGATGGGAATCATGATTCAGGAACAATATTTAACTTCCCTAGAATTTAATCAGAAAAGCAATGTTTTTTTCAGGATAGAATAAAATGTCTTCATGTTTTATGAATTAGAACATTTAGGAACTGAAATTTACGTGCGAGCCCTGTGCCAGAGAAGCATTGCCCATTGCCTAACTTGATTTTAGTTTTGTACTTGCGGTCAGTTGTAGAAGCAGCAATAGTTGTGATCCAAGGACTAAAAGAAAGGATTGAACTGGAAGAAGGACCGCCGTTGCCAGCAGCTTGAACGACAAGAACTCCAGCTTTTGTAGCAAACAAGAGCTCCATTTCTAGTGCATTGAGGAAAGCAGCAGGACCTGAAGGGACAGCCGATGGCCCTACCGAGAGACTTATGATATCAACTCCATCTTCCACTGCCTAAAGCAAGTAAGGATTATAAGATCAAGTCGATAATCACTACAACAAAATGAATCATTAAGACTAATAACTATTTTGTTGACATCTTTTTCTTCAACAAAGACCAAATAGTGCATATACTTCTTGTAGTGTACATCAATAAAAATTTCCCATGTTCTCAGACCTGATCAATCGCAGCGACAACATCTGACATGTAACCTCCGAAAGTATAAAGAGCTTTGTACACAGCAATCCTGTTTAAATAATAAAATGAGGAGAAAGAATAAGCATGGAAAACTGACATATAACTCCTGACTCCTGTAGAACTTCAGCAGACTATCTTTCAATTTGAGTCTCAGATTTAAACAGATATAAGCATGAAAATAAGAGAACATTTTCTCCTCGCTTATTTCTCACACTGAAAAGGATATAATTTCCATTGCTTATTTTTTCCTTGTTTGTTTAAACTTTAAATACCTTGCTCCTGGAGCCATGCCACTTGCATATCCATAATTGAAACCATCTACAATTACCGGCACTCTGTAGTTTCCTGCAGCCGTTGATGCTGTGTGGCTGAAATGACCATAGATCAAGCAATGAAAATCAGAAGCTTGTGGATGATATTTTTATTTGCCAAACTAGTATAATTTTTATCTGTAACAACAATAATCATCCGAAAATACAAAATGTATAATTTATCAGCATGTTAGTGAGACTTAACTTGCCTTCCATGGCCATCGGCATCAAAGGGAGATGCATAGTCGCGACTGGAGTTGAAATCACCATAAGCAATTGCTGCGTGTGCAAAATATTGTGCTCCTATTATCTTGCCATTGCATGCTGTTGAGGGAAACTTCTCCCCGGTAGCACATTTCCCTTTGAATTTACCTCTACTTAGAGTCCCTCTCGAAGTCTGCTTGGCGAAACTAGGATGTTCAGGATTGATGCCGGTATCAATGAAACCTATCACCACCCCTTCACCAGAATTTTCTGCTCCGCCTAAAGTTGGCCAAACACCTGTAGGAATTCCAAGGAATTCAGGTGTATGCGTTGTGAACTTCTCTATTTTGATATCTTCATGGATGGCTCTAACTCCCTTTGCATTTTGAAGAGCGCCCAGTACCTGAAAAATAGAATTAGTCCCGTTCTTAAAATTTATATTTTTCTTTTTATTCTGCAACTTATCAAGTAATAACAGTTAAAAGCATAAATCTGTCTTCCTTGAAAGTTAATATCATGGTTGTGTGAATTTGGATCCTGCAAAGCTGACAATTGCACATAATGTGTATGTACCTCTTCAGAATTAATGTGTATTGCAAATCCACTGAGCAAATGAGTGTAGCTGTAGAGTTTTGTGTAGGAATCTCTTTGGAGGAGAGACTCCAAGAGTTTGTCATGCCCACTGGTGATTGTGTCTTTGTACATCATGGCCTCTGTCTCACTCCTATGATAATGTTCAAAACAAATAATTTATCCAAGGCAAAACAGAATCACGACCTCAGAGTTCAGAAAATAACCGCACAGAAAGAGAAGAAAACTAGCAGAATGAGGGCAGATCCAACAGACCTGCTGTATAACTTTTCCTTTTTGAGAGAAATGACAGGTTCTTCGTCCATTAGAACTATAAAAACCTCAGCTTCGGAAGGTAGAAAGTCCACGATTGTAACAAAGAAGATAAGAAGAATGAAGTCGCAGAAAGCCATTGATAAGAATTAAGATTATATCAGGATAGGTGTTTTATTCCTTAAATTACATAGAAGGAAAACACTTTAGTTCAGTATTGATCTTCAAAAGATGTGGCAAAGTTCATGCATTTTAGTAGCATCCATGACTTTCTCATTTTCAAACCACTCTGGTATAGGGTGGGTGTTCTTCTTTTCTCACTCCCCACTACAAAATGCATTCATCCCACAATGCTCATTCTAATTCAGCAACATGATTGTCGCATTTCTTTAATCGATGACCCGCATTTTAAATGGGCAATTGCATGTATCCATGAAAGAAGGTGAAACTTAGAGTTGACCACAACCTGTACGTGACCATGAATAAAGTGATTGATCCACTTGACCCATAAACATTTATCAAATTTTTCTTCAACTCACAATCGGCACTGCTACAAAATGAGAAGAAAATCATATTTTCCGGCATCCCCGGGAAAGAAATGCAAGAGTTGCCAACGGTGATTCATAAACACTGTAAGGGGTAGTGAAAAAATTCCCACAAAGAATGAAGAACTAGTGAAATATATGTTGTCGAGTTTACTCCCAGAGTGCAATGACGCCGTTGACATGGACATTGAGTGACCTAACAACTCCCAATTTTGGAATCTCAATGCAAACATCCAACATGTTGAGTATCTCCACAGGTATACCCTCCTTCTCACGCCTTGGACCAAGGCCTGGCAAGAAGATGAGATAACTTCACACCTTTAATTTTAGAAATTAATAGGATCAAATTTTCTATAAATAAAGTTTCTCACCAATGGATTATGAAACTAAAAATCGTAAAATAATTTGGTTTATATTACGTTTTTCTGGAAACGTATACCGATCAAGGGGTATACCATTTTGCAGTCTGCTCTAAACACAAGATGGAGAAGCCTTTGCGCGTCTTTCTCTCTGAGAAATGTGTCACACTATTAACAGAAACTTCTTCAATTGGAACCCACTTCTCTGTTGTCACACTGTAAAATGAAATGCTTGTAAATGATTTGACCACTATTATGGTTAGAAACTTATAATAAATTAGTTTTTACAAGCTACTTATATAATAAAGTATAAAAACATTTATGAGAAAACCACAAGTAAATCTTTTAAAGAGGATATGCATCATATAACCACTAAATAAAGCAGAAAGAATGAGATTTTAGGATGCAACAACAACAGCAGAATCACTCAGCAGGTAACTAATAGCTAAAACTGAAAACTAGTCAATTGATAGACAATTCACTTTTTGTGGAGCAGGGATGCAAAATGTATGTAATTCTAATTTCTGTGGAATGTTATCCATAGAACTTTTCTATATCATCTCATCTATGCAATCACCTAGTCACCACCTTAGATGCTTAATGATGCACATAACTGATGCTGTTCATACAACTCTACTAAACAAAATCAAGGATCCAAAACCACTAAGATTCAGTAGAGGGAATAAGCAGAGTAATAGAACATACAGTAAGGAATCATTATCAGTAAGCAAATAAAATGCTGAAGAACTTGGACACGGGACACCACCAGGGGCAGGAGAGGAGGATAGTGAAAAGTTAAGAAATGCCCTCAAAAATACGTTGCTTTAGCCTACAGAGAGGGAAGATAGTGTTTAACAACCTATTAACCCCAACTAAAAAATAAAATCAGTAAATTTTCCTACCCTCTAATAAAGTAAAGAAATTTGAGTTTTTACGGTGCTAAAAAAAGTATTGACATATAATTTTAGCAAGCAGAAATTATACACAAAATTATTGTCACACAGTATCAATTATTTGTGGAAAAAAAATATAGAACATTGATTCTAAGCAGTACCACACTCGGAATATTACATTGCTATCAAAGATCAATGTCCTGTCTCTCTGCCTACTACACTTTATGCAATAAATCAATAAGAATATTTTGAGCACATGAGTCATACCTTACATGTCTCTGCCAGTCTGGCAAGGTTGGGAATTCGATTAATTAATGATGCAACAAGGAGGAACTGTTGTCGACTTGCCCTCATTGTTTCCACAGCCAGACTCCTAGCCTGCAATACCTGATTGAAAAACTCATCTTCCTTTTCCATGTCTGCTTTCCAAATTAAAACCAAATTACTTCCATTAATATATGTAGCGAAATGCCAAAATAAATATAGACATATTACCAAGGCAATATTTTCAAACACAATATTTTTTCTTTTCCTCACCAAAATGGAGTATAATGAAAAGGAAACGTTAATAAAGCTCTAACATATATACGATAGTATTGAGCCACTGTGATACAATGACTATGATATGGAACAAGAACAGGAAGATTAATTCCTTCTTGCTACTTGAGTGGTGATGGAATTACCAGATAGAAGAAAACCTCAACACAGGCGAGACAATTCATGTCAAGTTAGTACTCCTCAACCCCCATGCACCAAACTCTACCATGAGAAGAGAACAATAAGTAAGTGAATAAGTAGAGCTCAAGAGATGACACTGGACAATTTGCAGTATAAGCATTGCACATCATCCATCAAGAAAACAATTTTCAGCAACATGTGATAAATGCTTGAGCTTTGCCTTCATGTTGCCTATGGTGGACACATCCTGTGCTTCTAGAAGTATAGAAGCCAGCACATTAGGAAAATCAACCAAACAACTATGTTCCAATCTTCTATAATAGTGACACTTCTATCAAGTTATCCAATATGTCATAACACAACGAAATAAAGCAAACTCAATGAGTGAATTCAGTATTCAGGGCCAATAGAATTGAGAACAAATTAAAATCTTTGTGGTGCGCACAGTAGTCCAATCCTTCCATGAATGGACTGAGAACAAAACTTTCAGGTAATGATTTTGAACAGTTCTCATAACTCTTCCACTCGGTGCCCAAAGAAGACAGCATGATCATGCACCTAACTCCACAAACAGAAAGGGGTAGAAGCAATGAATTATAAATAGAATTCAAACTAATTACACTAATAACAATATTACATGGTTTAAGCAAACTGACTTCTCAGAGAAATAAAATTGATTAGTCTAATCAAGTAATTCCCACTTTACCTTGAGGATTAACATGATGAAAACCCCTTTCTCGCAGAACTGATAACATATTAAAGTTTTCATCTGAAGTTTCCATCTGATTTTGATGAGCACTTCCAATAGAGCTTCCAAGGTTTTCAAGTATGAAAGAAAACTGAAGTACCAAGGTCATCTGCGACAGACAACATATAATTAATAGACATGTTCTGTAGAATTGGAGTTCAATTTATAATTATAATAACATTAGTGCTCTTCAAGCATTTCATACAGCAGTATGAATGCCTCCCACTGCTGCTGTCCCTTCAAGCCTAGATTGATTGAATCACAAAGTTTACCTACCCTCAATGACTTGACTTCCTTGGCAGCCCAAAGCTCTCTCTTGGTCATGCCTCGAGTTGTTGAATGCTTTTCTAGTGATTTCCTCTCTGGAACATTAGAGCAGTCTTGGTTTTCTCCACTTATCTTCAGGACTGTCCTCAATATATGTAATGACTGCTACTTCATTTAGCCTTCCTCATCAACCTAAGAAGCAAGAATTCTTCTTTTGAGAACCCCATCAAAAATTAAATAAAAAGAACAGCAAAGCCATGAATAAGGTGGATAAATGAAAAGTGAGAGAGAGGTGGTGGGCAAGTACCAGGCCTCTTTTTATTTCATCCTAAAACTCTTTCTCAGCTTTTATGTCAATATTTTCAGCTCTATCACTCCAGTCAGCATTTATAGATCATTCTGTACATGAGGAAGAAGACAAGAATAGAGAGAGCAAACTATAAGCATCTATCCTATCCAAAGTCCCAACAGAAAATAGGGTTCTGCAGCACTTCCAAATTTTCTGAAAGAAGCAGTCCCTGGAAGCAAACCAGATGCAATAATATAATAAGAGTTGCAGAGAAATACGAAAAATTGGAAAAAGAAAAGTAACTCGTGCAATCAGACAGCTTCTATGCCATTTGTTTCTATCTAGAAAGTATATGTGTGCCCATGAACTGAGATTTCCAAAAAGTGGTCATAATCAAATGCTTTGAGAATTATTGGGAGGAGAAAGCCAACTGCAAATTCTGGCATGTTCTCAACCAACACAACAAAACACAAATAATTTTCTATTTCTTTTTCTTTTTTCTTTCTCTTTTCGCGTAGCATTCAAAGAAATACCTCGCTGAGATCAGGGAAATTAGCAAGAAGAGAAGCAAAGATAGTCGACGGAGAATAGCCAGTCGATGCCAAAATGCAATCCAGCATTGGGGGAATAGCAGCAGGGGGACTTGTTCACAGCTACTTGAGAGCGAAGAGATAAAAGAAGCTACTGAGTTGGTCTCCGTTGAAGCCATCCTCACTAGAATATCAGAGAGAAAAACCTCTCTCTCGTTTAATGCACATCACTTTAAATGCAAAGGTTTTGCATTATAACGGCTCTATAATCCCACCTGAAGGCGGGATGGCGCCAAGGCATGATAAACGCCGAGTAAAACGAATCACTCTCTCTCTCTGGGTAGTTCAGTCGAAAGGCGAAGGTTTTCAATTATAACGGCTCTTTATTTCCCTGTATTGTCGGCGAGGCGCCATTGCGGTTGGAATATGAATAACGGGCTTTTAGAAAATTATCATAGGTATCCCTAATTTTTACAGTATTACACGAGGGCATCTTTTGTTTTTAAAAGGTCGTTTGACCTTTGTTTCTTAAATAAATAAAAAATATACAATTTAATATAAATATTTTAAAGATAATTTAATTATATTTTAAATATTAATAAATTTTTAAATTATGAAACTAAATTTTCCCAAAAATATTAGATAAATTACAGGCTTTTTATTTTATATATTTTGGCAAAAATTGAAAAAAAATAATGAGGTAATTTTCTTTGTGACCCCTCAAATTCCACATATTAAGTGGTGGGCCACCAACATCCTAAAAGACTCCACTAATCCCATCCAACGTGTACAACTTTGTTGTTTTCACTTTATTGCTGACGCATAACAGACACAACACAGCAAGCAAGCACTAAGCTGAACTGAGACAAACTAGTTCCCAAGTTCCATCTCAGATTCTCAGTACACAATGGCCACTGAATAAGCAGAGCCCCCAAGTTCTTCTTTTCCTTTTATTCACTCTAGGTACGCCTAAACTTCCCATTCTTTCTTCCATTTATTCACGCTTTTGGTTATTTTGATATTATCTTGAATTCTTGCTTTTGTTTTCCCACCAACCAAAATGGGTAGAGGTAATATTTTGGAGGTGATTGATTCCTCTTTTTTAATCAATTCAGGTTGGTTACTCTCGGGATTACTGATGGAGGGTTTTGTTCTGCACCTTCAATCCTGGATATCGAGACAAGCTCGAAGCCTATGTATTGGAAAGTCAAAAACCCAACACTATCTCCTTCACATATGCAAGGTTTATGATTGCAATTTCCTGTCTTTTTTTTGTCAACAATATGTTTTATTTCATGCTTTATGAACCAAGTAAGGCTTACACCAAACAACATTGTTTTTAGTTGTAAGTGGTTTATGTGGAATGCAAAGCAAGTTAAGTCCAAAAGTCATTGGAAATCTCCAATGATTAAATATTTAGTCTCATTTTGTTCTCTTCGTTTTTATTCATAACTGACGGTAAAAGGGTAATTAACTGACCTTAGATTAAAGTTGTTGTTCTTGACAGACTTGCCCGGTTTACAGAAGAGATCATGCTTTAATAACACCTGAAAGTCACGTATTCGGTCCCTTACCTGAGTGGTGCTTTTGACTTGCATTTGAATCTTCTGATAGAAAGTTGAGATCTTGGTTGCTGATCTAGTCACTCGAATTTAATTGACAGGACCCGTACATTGGGTGCATGATTAATCACTCAGGCAATGGGCTCACACTTTGTGATGTATCTGGCCAATATGCAAGGTTTGTTCATATTTAGCTGTCAATTTTCTTTTCTTTGGTTCTCAGGTTTGAACTTTACTTTGCTTTATATTACAAATCTGATGTTGATGTGATGCTTTTAGCTATGGCAAGTATTTGAAATATGATACCAAGCAGTCAGTATCACTGTGGCATTACTTGTTAATTTAAAGTTGTCACATTATTGACAATTCATATCTTGGTGCCTAATATGCTGTAGTTGCACATCTCTAGTTCATCAACTGAATGTCCTTGCACTCCTATTTTTCCTCATTCTATATTCAACAAATTTTATTCTCTTTTTGTCCCAAATTAGTTTTCATCTTTTATGTGTTGTGAGTTGTGTTTAGCAAATCTAATATAAGAGCCTGCTAATAGTAAGCCCAGCAGTTGCAGATGTTCTGTGTCCATCCTATATTCCATAAATGTCTGGGCTAACATCAAATCTAACTCTTTATTTTACTTGTAGATGTGTTTAACCTTGAGATGAACCAATTTTCCAGTTTAATTTTATTGCAGCCTTTTTAATTGGCCTCTATTCATTTTTGTTCATGTAGCTGGATTCAGGTTTTGTGTTTCTTCTGAAGGGACTCCCATCACAGTGATACAAGTGAAGTGTTGCTTATTCTCTACATTTTCAGTCTTGGGAAATAGTCATACTGGAAAGATTATCCATTTAAGTATACATTGTAATTTGTGCGCCATCTGTGTGTTTTCCTTAGTCTGTGCCATCAATATGATATTTTGATGTATGTACATCCCCCAATTGCATTTACATGATTGCTGATAAGCTATATACTGCACAGAAAATTCCAGTTCTGGGCTACCCCTCCGTGATATAGAGAGGTGTGGATACATTTATTAATCTTTTCCATTTGGGCTGGTCTAAACACAATTATTTGAATTTCTATTTACTAATTTCTCTGTAATATTTTAGGTTCATATTTGTGGCTCAGGGTTCTGTGACAGTCACTAATGCTTCTGGTGTTAGAAACAAACTGATGGTGAGAATATTTGCTTTACAATCATTAACTAGCTTATGGTGCATTTAAATTCAAAGTTGATAGAGAATAGATGGTATCATTGATTTATGTGCAATGAGAGCAATGCACAAGCCTGTACCAAAGGTGGCATCTTTTATCTTTATCAAAGATTGCAGTGTGTAGCTGGAACTATCAAATTTGGCCTGAAAACAATTACCTTAGCTGTTTAAATGTATATTTGAGGTGAACAGTATGAAGTACGAGTGATGGTGTAGATGATGTATTTTTGGATTTTAAATGTTTCTAATTGATGCAGGAATATCCAAAATTCTTGTGCTTCAAGATCTTTCGGTTTCTTACACATCTGTTCATATGTTTTGTTTTGGATTCAAATAGATGCCTTTCTCTACTTTTTTGAATCACATATATCAATAGAGGCCTCAAAATTTTTGAAATTATGTGCTTGTCATGTTGGTGGATTTGTAAGCTTATCTACCTCCTAATTTTGATCAGTCTATAAGGGCTGATACTACTGCTACTGTTCTTGTATTTGAGTGAAGGTTTGTTGCCCCTTATGGTATAATTGAGTAGATATTCGCCATCTTATCATTCTAATTATTTTCAATTTCACGCCATTCTTTCTGAGCAGCATTGCATCTCTCTATACTATCATAATTCATTTGATAACTTGCTTATCTGTTGGAAATCTATTACCATTTAAGACAATAAGTAATATGGAACTTCTCATTAGAGACATCTTATTTATCTTAATGACTATTTGCTCAGTAATCATTTGTAGCTATTTTATTGCTTTTGTAAGAATAACTTCTAAGAAGGTTTTTGTTTTTTACTCTTAGGCTGCCTCCCTGGAAAATCATATAACCGAGCAGATTGTTGGTTCAACGAACATGCAGCCACTTCTTGGAACCCTTGGTGAGGTAAGCTGTGGTTATATTTTGCTTAACTTCTGATTTTGATGGTTACCTCTTCAAGAGAGAAATTGTTTTAACCCTTAAATTAGGTTCCAGTTCCAAAAATACAGAGATAATCAAATAGAACATCCTTTTACAGGTATATCATTGGGTTGTAAATGAATTGAACCTTGTGACTTATTCATTAGAAGCAGTTCTTTTCATATTTTTGGACTATTCTTCTAGTTGATCATATCATCGAGTTGCTATGTTGTGCTTACTATAGCAAAAACATGGATTATATGCTGTTATACTTTTTTCTGAAAATCAACAAAAAGCTAATTATGCCAAGAAATTATTCGTGTTTTTGTCTTTTATTTGCTGTCACCAATTTACTCAATCATGTTTAGATTTTTTCCTATAAGATAGTTACAATTCTTTACTTTTAACAGGTTCTTCAGCTAAGGAAGCTTCTTCCTACAACAGTGCCTTATGATTTCAATATCCACGAGCCATAACTTACTTCCTCAATCACACTCTTTATGTTGATGTGTATTATTTTGTTTAGAAATAAATACCTAGATTGTGAGTTATAGTTCAATGTTGAAGTCCTTTAATTTCACTTTCTGGGCAAATAGATATAGATAGTTCTTCTGGTAAGAGATTGAAAGTACACAAGCCCCACCTAAAGTGGTTCCTTTTGCACATTTCTTATGTTTCTTTTCCGCAGACAACACAATCTACATCTTGTTATTTGGTTCTTGCTTTCCTAGATACTGTAGATTATTTTGTAGGCTTCTGGCGCCCTCAAGCTGCATCCCCACTATATTTATTTCTCTTATTGCAATTAGAAAACCATGGCACAATGCTCAGATCTTTAATCTACTTGGGATCATTATTCACATGCCAAAGGTTGTGAGTTTCCTTTATCTAGTATTGCACAGTATATCTGCAGTACATTGGTAAAGTAGTAGATCATGAACCTTCTTAACTAACAGTTTAACTTCCTATGATTTGATCTTTTGTGCCCATGCCTGCAGATCATGGATTCTCAACCTGGTGAATTCCTTAATGTGAAGGTATGCCTCTTCTTTTTCTTTTTCTTTGACTGATTGGTAGTATTACTAAACCAGACATAAGAAAACCACTCCTGGTAACTAATAGAATGCCACACCAAGTAAGTTAAGTAAATAATACCAATAGGAATTATAAGTCTTGCTTCTATATCTAACATATGTGCATTGATCTCTATGATGTTTTACAAAAATTACAATACTCCATTTCAAGATCTCAGATACTAAATTTTGATTTTGTTACTTTTGTGCCACTCTAAAACTGAAAGTACTTTGTTTTCCTTCACGTTAAATTTTGCTAAAACTCTATTTGTCACTGTGTTTCATTTGACATTTTGATGAATATGTATTTCATACTTTATTGTGGTCCAGTATTTACACTGGTTTTCATCTTCTGTGGATGCTTCCCCTTGTGGAGTTAAATTTTGCTAAAACTATGTTCTGTGTTATGTTTGACATTTTGTTGTATAAATAATTCATACTTTATCGAGTTTCAGTATTTACACTGGTTTTCATCTTCTGCAGATGCTTCCCTTGTGGAGTGAATATTTTACAAAGTGCTCCCACTTGTTTGCATTTGCAGGAGGTCCATTATAATCAGCATGGTTTGTTGCTTTTAGAGGGATAGGGTATCTATTGCTTGGGTGATATAGCTCATAAGAGTTTTATTCAGGAGTTAGGACCAAATGAACGTGTGCAAGTTTCTAGTTATGTCTATAGCAATCTTATGGAACAGATGGATAACTATTTGAGCGTATCCTTTTATGTGTCTCATTTGAGAGAGTAATACATTTATTTTTATTCCCTTTTCATTGTTGGTTCTAGTATTGTAAGTCTAAATGCAAACACTTAACAAATGGCTGAATCAATTCTTTCATATATCTCCAGGGTATTTAGGTAGGACAAACAAGCCTATTTAAAGGAAAGTCAACTGTAAGGAAAACCGAACTATATAGATATCTACTGCTGTACATCAATATTATTATAGGAATTAGTAGGAGCTCTTATACACCAGTTCGTAGGATAATTCTTTATTGCAGTCCTTGAAAGCGTTTTGAATTCTGATGTTTGCAAAACTAAAGAGGCAGCTGCTAGCTTGGAGTTATGTGATGATGCCTTTGCATCTTAAATGTCTTTGTAGCACCTACATGTGGTTGTAATGAAAATGATTCTGTCAAATTTCTTGTCATTTTTCTGAGTATATTTAGATATACACAGAGGAGCAAAAATAAATCACATTTCTTACTTCCATGGCCCTTCCGTTGACACCAAGTGGGTGGTGCGTGTATGGTTTCTTACTCTTCTAGTGGAATATAGACTAATAGGAAGTTTTTAGTTTTCTAGTTTTCTTATATCACTTTTGTTTGCAATTTGATTCTTCTATTCAGCTTTAAATTGATCACCACCTTTGTAAAGCATGTTATTGCAGCATCTCTCATTAATCTTGTGTTTAATAGGTTCCCAGTTCAAGCTGCTGATGTCATTTGGATGGCACCATTTGTGCCACAATGGTAAGTGAAGACTATATAATCTTTTTCTTTTTTCTAGCAAAGAAGTTGGAATATGGAATTTTTTCTTTAATCTTCCTCCAATGAGCTCTAAACTAGTAGCAATAATACATTCTATTCCATTTCAGGTATGGTGCGCTTGGAAAAAGCCGGACCAGATTTTTCTTGACAAAGGTGTAAATAGGAATCCACTGTAATCACATGCGGCATGGAGTGTGCCCAAAATCTTTGTGATGTGGTCCTGGTTCCAAGTCCCTTTATGGGAATCACATTATGAGCTTCCATTAACATAGCTCTGATGGTAACAGATCCTTCTGTTTGAAGCACAGTATGGAGCTTCCGTCACCTGTAAACAGTACATTAACTGCATAACATTTATCCTGAAACAGCATGTGTTATCAAAATATCATAAGAGAGCTTTGGGGGATCTTTTTTATGGAAGTACATTTAAGGGAGTTTACAACTTTGGGGATCCTTGAATGACTTTTCCACTTTACAGAGCATGTATTACTAGTTTGTTTAGCAAGGAGCTTATACCATGAGCAAGAAATCTTCATGTCAACTTAGGTAAAATGTCAGAAGGTTTTTGAAATAGGCCATTTGGGTCCAAAAAAGTCTTTTGACCCAGATCAGAAAAATTCAATAATTTTTAAGTAAACTTTTATTCTGCAACAACGCACCTACTAAAACTCATCAAAAAGAAAAATTCCAGCTTGGTTTGTTTATTTAATCTATTGATATAGTACTGGGAAGAAGCAAAATTCCAAGTGCTATTATTATTATAGTAAATGGTTCTACTTTGAGGGGGCCTGACAGGCTTCCAACTTCCTGGTCAATGTTGTCATCCTTCCTTGCTTTTGATACTTAGAATTCGTGATTCCGATTGGTTGTCCAGGGAATATTTGTGTCCTCGTAATATAATATAATCAACATTAATGATCCGATTCCTTTGAGATAATGTTTTTCTTAATTTCCCCCAAGTGCCCGATTCAGTTCTGCTGCTAGTGATGCCAATACAAAGAACAAACAATAAAAAGACAACCAAATTACTAGAAGATTGTGTGAAATTTAACTTCATTTGAAATGAAGTTGGTCCCATAACATTGTTTTTGTAATAGCAGACCAGTTTTGGTTCCAGCATCCATGGTTGAAGAAGCCACCAAAGGCATTGAAACATATCAAAATCACTGTCAGCACCAGTTGTGTGAAGCGTATTAGCGAATCTGGAATTGTTTCTACAAAGATCTTGAGTGAATATAATCAATATTATCATCAGAATTATGTTTATTTTTAACCATTCAAAACCCTTGTCGCCCAACAAAATCATTGAAGCGTAGATTAAGAACAATTGAAATGTCCGGTTCATAGAATTTCTAAGTGGCACTTGGTAGAAATGAATACACAAGCAGTGTAATATTCTAAATTAATGTCCTCCACAAAGAAAATATGATAAGAATGCCGCCACCTCCACCATCGCGACCGGCCCAATTCCTTCACCACTGCTTTTGCCAACAGTCTCTCAACTCTTTGGTTGGATGCTCCAAATCAGCCTTTCCCAAATGGGAATATTTTGATAAACCCTTGCTCTACTTTTGTGCGAGAAAGTTTATTTTCTTTTTCTTAAAACTACTTTCTCTAAAGTTATCATTAGTGGCATTAACATGCCATAAACTCCCTTTTTAATGGCTTTTTCTTGGTAATGGAATTTCCCTTTCATTTAATCACACCCTTTTGATCAACTCTCTCACTAATATTATACAATTAATTCACTGAAATTATACAACAAACCTATGCACCTTTTATGTTTATGTATACGGATGTCTGTACGCAGGAAGGTGATCACAAATTTTACTATGATTGCAGTTTTTATCAACCGCAAAGCCCTAACAAATGGTAGCTTCAAAAGGGTATTTAATTTGCAATCCACCCCATCATGGGACTGAAGAGCACCCAGCTGTGCCTGTCTATTTTTTTTATCGTTGTACATGCACTCCACATCTAAGGAATCTAAGTATGGCAATAGATCGAATTTGGGAGTGATGACTCAAACCCATATTAACAAACTAATAAGAATCTCAATATCGAATTCTTCTCAAATCTAGAATAAACTTTGATTTCAGTAGTGTGTGTTTGAGTGAGAACAATTTTCATGTATGAAAAGAATCACGTGCATCCCAACTGTGTAAAACATTTTTGTTTGTAAATTATGTGCCAGTACTTGAGCTACCTTTTGTAAAGCCTAAAGAGACGGGTTCTTGATGTTTTCATCATGTTTACTTTACTTCCATTCATTGATTCTATTCTTTCAGTTATTTCTTTAATTAAAACAGTTGCTTTATGCGACTCTAATTATGTAACAACAGGAGGAAAATATTTAAGAAGGAAACGATCGTTGGATTATTCAGTATTCTAATCCCTTGTAGTCAAGCAGGATTCTATCAAGTATAAGCACTGAATTTAATAATAATAACCCATGTACGATCTTCAAAAACAAATGGATGCCCTAATTAGGCTCGATGACTTGACTCTAAAGCTATCGAGATCGGTAGGTAACTTGATCTAGTAAAATTATTTGATTTTGACTGGCGTAAATCATGACTTGCAATTCCTCCACCTCCAGCTACACTTATTCTGGAATCACAAAACTCAGCATGATGCGCGAAATCATTTTATCCGTTTCGGTCAGTGCCCTTCATTTTAATGTTCTTGACCTCAATTGTTACAATATTCAGAAAAAAAAGGGAAAAGAAATAAAGTAGCTGTAAAACCCAACTGCCATATTTGATACCACTCTACCTACAAACTGTTTTCTTATCAGACATCCACATGTCGGTATCTGATAAATTATACAGTATACAGTCATTTCCTGCAGACAATTTTTTATTATGCATTCTTGGGGAACATCACCATCAATTCTTTAGTCACCAACTTTAATATATAGAAAGGTTAGCCAAAACTTTTACCATGGGCAGATGGTCCCTGACTGGAGGTTGAATTGATGCAAGTTGAGGGCCGGAATGTTTAGATGTTCCAATCCTTTTTAGTATGAATTATTGATATGATTGCTTAAATGATGACAACTACCTTCCCTCACAACATTTCTTGACTCTACTGATCCTGTTAATGTTTCAATCATCGAAAGTAGGTAGCCCCATTTCACATATTTTCTGATTTTTTATTTATTTATTGATGCAGAGAATCCAACCTCCCAAAACATCAACCATGTTGATGCTTTAAGCCCTTCAGAATAGTGCTTTGATGACTTACTTTGGTGGTGGGTACGCAGTAGAATCACAGAATCCTATAGGCTATAGTATTGTCTCTTTCTGTCAGCCTGTCATGCCCTAGATAATGACACTTACGTGAGAAGCCTAACAATATGCAGAAACAAATCCTGGTTCCAATTAATTGATAGCAACTTCTCAGCAAATTTTTACAAAATATAGTGATGTCAGTTCAAGTAATGGTGGACATTTTTTTCAAGACCTGTGTATTTGGTTGTAAGTGCCAATTATATATGCTGACGGGAATAAAGGAATTCGGACTTTACTTGCAGTCGAGAAGTGCCGAAAGAACTCCTCTTGCCGATGCTGACTAATGATGATGTTGATTATGAATCCTATAGCTTATGGCTTCCAGCCTCAATGTTCATGTCTTATACGAAGCACATTTGCGAAAAGTTTTGTCTTGTTTTACAACGTCTTGTAGCTTTCGCACATCTTGTTAGCAGATTTTTTTTGTTGTTAACACCAAGGAAAGAAGACTGATGGCTCAGCCATAGCGTGAAACACTCGTAGAGAAAGACCTTTGCTTTATTTTAAACAGAACTTTTCATGCAAATAATGCAGATATGTCACTTTCCATTGGCTAATGTTACGCATGTCATAAAGAAATTATTAGATTTAATTCGGCAACATTGAGGGTCATGACTAGCTAATCTATTTTATCTATTTACTTTTGTTTTGAAAGTAGAAAATGATAGGTTTCTTTTCGATGATGGCAGACCACCTTGCTTAATTAATTAGATCAAGTTTCTTGGATTTTAACCCAGCAGATGCTAGTTACGAACACCTTTCAGCAAAAAGAAAGATGATTAAACCCTAATTTATATGTAATTAAGTTCTCTTCTTGTCTTGAGTGATATTTAAGCTTTTGTTTTTCCCATGTTGAGCCAATTACTTTAGACAATTAATTATAATTCTTTCTTATGGTGGATGTACTTGGTGTAGGGCAGAATGCGCATAAACGTAATGTTAGAGCCAATGTACATATTGATGTATGTATGAAAAGCAGGAAATAAAACAAGAGGGAGATATATGCAAAACTAAATGCAACAATTCATTGGTATGTGACCACGTCTAGGGGCATTAACAATTTTCCATTGTGTAAAAAAGAAGACTTAAGAAACTGAATTCAGCTTAATGTTGGATATAGAACAACCCCACTGCACTATACTTTTAACCCAAATAGGAAATTCTGTAGATTCTGCTAATCGGGTTGGCAATGGAAAAAAAAAGGACAAAAGTCGATAGCCGCTTGAAGGAGCATGAACCATATACAGTTCATCCAACAAGACTGATAAATGTGTGTGTGTGTGTGTGTGTGTGTGTGTTATATTGGTGATCTCATGATCATATTGGAATTATTTTATCAAATATATAAAGAAGAGAGAAGAGAAGAGAAGAGATATGATTTTGTGAAATGGATACGTGAGAGGCTCCAGGTTTTTCAACTTTATTGGTTCCCCCACCCTCGAATGTTGGCTTTTGCTTGTATATAAAATATTGATAACAATAATAAAAGGGGTAATGAAGTTATAATCATTTCCTAACAAATGCTGTCATTTTCTTCTATATAATATAAAGAGCATGAGTTATGTGGGAAGCGTCGCGATGCCTGCAATACATAATGGGGTTAGCTTGATTAATGGCTATGGGCACTAAGAACATCATCCCTGAGATATTGCAAGAAAGGGAGATCTTTTCCTTATGAAGGTGTGACCTAGCTGGCTGTAATTTGATCTTAAACACCATTAATCTTATATAAATATTAGTATAATGATATTGCAGAGTGGAGACAAGAGAAGAAGGTTGGGTTGCTATAATACAAACCATATTGTCAATCGCTTAATCAATGGGGGCTTTATTTGCATTGATTCTTATAAATAAGGTACAAACTACAAGCTAGTTATATTATGAACTCATGCATGCTTTAGTACTGAAATTAGTTAGGAAGTGAGATTGTTGATACAAGCGGCAGCTTTATGTTCTGTCTCTTTCCCTTTCTCTTCTCTTGCATTCTTGGTACTTTGTTGCTTTCAGTTAACATTTCTTGAGCATTCACTAACGCCTTAATTATATACCAATTAAAGCTAAATCTCATGTTTCACTATTGAATCTCCTTATAATATATTGACACCATTAAAGCTGTGCAGCAATATATATTCACCCACCGACTGGATGATGTTATAGCAACTATCCAGAAAGCCACTTGCTGAAGGAAAAAGTTTAAAAGTCATCTTGTTATTAAGGATTATCCAACTCGATTCCTTCCCCCGAAAAGAAAGGCCTTTGGTTTGAAGAGGTGACTCTCACACTATCGATATTCGTTTATAACTTTTTATTAGTAAATTGTCTCTTGTGATATACATAAAACAAAGAACTTTTTACAAATGATATGAAGGTTCCTTTGCCATAAGAAACACTAATTTTTCAAAAGATACTGTGTTAACACTAGGAGGGAGAGGTGTGGAATGAGGTTAATGGGAATTTGGATGACCCACTTGAGAAAATCAAAAGGGAAAAGCTCCAATTGCTTCCTACTATCCTCCTGAGTGCAAATTAAGAGTCAATCAAATTTAAAAGACCGGAAAAAAGAAATTCTACACTCGCAATGCTTTTCTTATTATATTAGTCAAGTGAATATGCTAACTACTGTCTGATATGTTTAAAGAATCCAATCTTAATGGAAGCCATTGTACACCTATCTCAATTATCTCAGTTCGTATCTCTTTATTTATGACCCTAAATGCTTTACATCAAATCTCTGTGGTTAACTGTAATTTGGACTTTTAAGATTGAGGTGAGTACTACAGCTAGACTAATGGTCCTGACGTCATTCGCAAGAAGCAATCTATGATTTTACATCATTCTTACGCATGTTGCGGTACAATTGTATGTGAAGTCAGCCAGATGGTCATAATGCTTTTTAATTGTGCTGCGAAGAAATATTAGACAAATAATTGTCGTTAACAGGTTTCCTGCTTTTCTAATTTATAGTTTTAACCTTATCTTCAAATGGGATTGGTTTCAAGTCCACGACACTGTAAGCACATCAGTATTGCAGCACTTTCTAATTAAATCATTAGCATGAACTGTTGTAGACCCTCTTGTCTGGCTGCTTCTAAAGAAACAAGTGTGACTCGAAACAATTTCAAAAAGAAATTGTTTTTGTAGTAATTGTTTTTACATTATATGAACTTCAAAAATTTTACAGTTGAACTAAAGTTCTCTAACTAGCTAGTGGTCCTATTAGAAGTCAATTTCTCTTGCAATAGCTACCATTAGAAAAGCATGTACATATGTACTACTACTAGATAAAGAACTACCATAGAATTAGTCGCAGTGCTTGCATTTTAGCAATTTGATGAGGTAGTGATCCATTAACCATGATTTTGATAATTATCAAACACTACCCACTTGAGTAATCCCATGATTTCAGTTTGGAAGTAACATTATCATTCATTCAAGGCCTGACTATATAGTCTAGACAATTCTAAAGTGGGTTGCCTACTAGATAGCTTCTCCATAGGTATATATATAAAAATTCCAAGTTGATGTGGAGAAAGAAACAGACCCAGTTAGTGTAAAAACGGAGTAATCCATCGTAACATGTAGACGTCTTCAGGACCGTGGACGACTCAATCTCAACATGATGTTCTTGAAAGCTTGATCCAATTTCAGTCAACGAGGAAAAATGATTTATGGATCCTCTGTTTACAGATGATTCGGCCAGGATTATGGTGAGATGACGATTAGATTTAAGCATGCATATTAGCTAGGGTACCAAGGACTCGCTTCTTTTCTTATTATGAGGGAAGAATATATTGGATTTGGTTGATACCAAAAAGACTGCTTTTGACATTATCATTTATTGACGCTAAGAAGAAAAAGACACAAGAAGCAGATTGGATACGATATTGATAAATTTTGCTTGGTGGTAATGGTGCAGCACCACCTCTCCACTTTTGTGCAATTTCTCTATAGACTTTCTAGTTTTTCATGTCTAACAATAAACTGCCACAACTGATTCTCATCCAGTTTCCCAATGAAAGTTACGTAAAGCTATTGGGATGCTTGCAAATCGAGTATATCTTGAATGAAGTCTTTCTATTGGATGTGGAAATCTTAATCCCACAAGTTCAAGATAAGAAACATTGCTTTATTGAAAAGATTATGACTGGAAATGTGAATGGGAGATAAGCCCGATCCAATTTCACCTTCAAATTTGTACATAGAAGATATAAAGGTATATACCCTAAATTTATGAGTTAGCTAGGTTACTAGACTGAAAATTGGTATATTCGAGTAAAGCAAGCCGACTCTCGATAAAATAATTAAGTGACTGATGTTGGCGAATAATAGGTACTCGAGATGCTTAACTAGAATACTAATTACCAAATGGATTATCCAACTGGTGTGATTCTGGAGGAAATTGTCAAAAACATCCACTTTGATTACTATACTTGGAGGTTTGTTTGTATAACCACAGAATCGTCAAGTTTTGTAGCAGAGGTGAATATTGAAAACCAGTAAAATTTAATTAAAGTTGATGGTTAAAGACAAAGGAAAAGGCCAATGAAACGGAAGTGAGTGAGTTTGGCTCATTTCCAAATGCACTTTCACACGAGCATGACATAAAGAGAGTGTTGTATACCTTCATTGGCATGCCAGATGTGACATGTATGCATGTAGATTCATATATGCTTATGTAAATATGTGAAATATATATATGTGTGTGTGTGTGATGGATTTGATCCCGAGTGTTAAATGAAAAACAGGGTATCTTGAGAAAAGTATGAAACTATTTTAGTGCAATTACAGGTGTAGTGATATCCCAACTCTAGAAAATTTCTGTTAGCAGGCATTGCAACTGTTTGATCTTCAATGGTAATGCGATCAATATTCTGTTGAGGAATCAAGTTCCAATTATTCT
Source organism: Xylocarpus granatum (assembly GCA_019650275.1). Classification (NCBI taxonomy): domain Eukaryota; kingdom Viridiplantae; phylum Streptophyta; class Magnoliopsida; order Sapindales; family Meliaceae; genus Xylocarpus; species Xylocarpus granatum. Next base: position 88,537 of record BNST01000098.1, on the reverse strand, counting down.
TGAGTCGTAATTAAGAAATTTTTTAGCTGCTTTGATCAAAGTATGGATGCTTGTCACATCTTTTCAAAGTTCTAAGACGAGGAAAATTTTCAAAAGCTCAGGTCAAACTGCTTCCTCCTCACGGTGATTCCTCTCACAAAATGGTTAGGCCTTTTTCTACCTTTTTTTGCATGCTTCTCTATAATAGAAAATTAATAAGAACCTCTTTAGGGTCTTGGGTTACACAAAAGCAGTACAAATGTGCGTGAACAAGAATATAATAGTCATTTCACAAATTCATGCGAGGACAATTAGGTAGTTTCATTAAGCTAGGGACACTTGCTTTTTGGGTTCTCCATCAACCCTCAGAAAAAGAATCAAGTGATAGTTCCTCTCTCTCTTCCCCATATGCATATTTAAAACCCTCAACTCAACCTTCTCATGGCAAGTGAAGAAAAACACTCCTTGATTTCTTGCGCAAACATGGCAAGCATTCAATCTCCAACAAAAAACATTTTCTTCTCTAACTATCTCAAATCTCTCTCTCAAACTCCTCACAGGCTTAGAAAGAGAATGCTAGCCACATGGACACCAGACCAAGAGCTCAACCAAGTGAGGTTAAGGTCTGGTGCAGACATGAAAAGGAAACTTATGTGGTATGATTTGGTAGCTCTTGGTGTAGGTGGTATGCTTGGTGTCGGTGTCTTTGTTACCACTGGCCCTGTTGCCCTTCAAATCTCCGGCCCTTCTGTGTTCATATCATATATTATTGCTGGAATATCAGCTCTTCTTTCCTCTTTGTGTTACACTGAATTTTCCGTACAGATTCCTGTTGCTGGAGGTGCCTTCAGTTATCTGAGGGTGACTTTTGGTATGCTTTTTTCCTGACAATATATATTTTTCCTTCCAATAGCTCAATATGAAATGATTAACCAGGCCTATTAAACCTATATCCCCATTTCATTTTGATCTTAGTTCTGATTGGAAACTTGCAGGAGAGTTTGTTGGGTATTTCGCTGGATTAAACATTCTGATGGAGTATGTATTATCAAACGCTGCAGTGGCAAGAAGCTTTACGGATTACCTGTGCCAAGGTGTGGGAGAGAATAGTCCAAACGCATGGAGAGTGGAAGTAGACGGGCTAGTAAAGGGTTACAATATGTTGGATTTCCCGGCTGTCGCACTTGTTCTTCTTCTAACTCTTTGTCTTTGCCATAGGTTTGTTCTCTTAATAAAACCTTCTTGGTTTATTGCGTTCACTTCATAACACTCCCTGATAAAATATAAATGAATTTTGTCTTGGTTATTTTTAAAATTATATTGAGTGTTGCAGACAAATTTTTGTAACTCATTATAATCTGTCGTTGACAAAGGGAAGTTGGCATTTATTTAGTTATGTATTAAATATTGGATTCGGGTAGACGAACCTCGTTGTTGGATTGTGATTGATTACTGCCACTCTTGATTTATCCCCATGATAGCTTAGTTTATTTATTAATTAATTTCTCTCTAACCATCAATATAGCTGTTATTGCTTGTTTAATTTTATCTTTGTCTATTGTTATTGAGCTTTCAAGTGACGATGTTTGTTAAATTTTGTTACTGTGGATTTTGAAAGTGATTGAAGTTTCTTTGCGGGCATTACAGCACAAAGGGAAGCTCCATGTTGAACCTCATTATGACAATCTTTCATGTTATTTTCTTTGGATTCATCATAATTGCTGGTTTCGGCAACGGAAGTGTCCAAAACTTGGTAAAGCCAGGAGGGCTAGCACCTTTCGGGGTTAAGGGTGTTCTCGACGGAGCAGCTAGAGTTTATTTCAGCTATATCGGCTATGACTCAGTTTCAACCATGGCAGAAGAGATCCAAAATCCTTCCAAAAGCCTGCCTCTAGGCATTGTGGGTTCTGTTCTCATTGTCTCAGTGCTGTATTGCCTCATGGCCTTATCTTTGTGTGTCATGGTGCCTTACAATGAGGTCAGTCAATTCATCTAAATTTGATTATTATGTCTAGACATGATCAAATACAAAATCGAAAAATGAATCAGAGATAATGTTTCAAATGATTGTAGATAATGAAAAAAGCATCATTTTCATTCGCATTCCGAAAGATTGGTTGGAGTTGGGCTAGCAACGTCGTGGGAGCAGGAGCTAGCTTGGGAATTGTTGCTTCACTCTTGGTAGCCATGTTAGGCCAAGCTCGGTACCTTTGTGTTATTGGAAGGACCCGGCTGGTGCCATCCTGGTTAGCCAAGGTTCATCCTTCCACAGGAACCCCATTGAACGCCACACTCTTCCTGGGTAAGTCATTATTTATCAATTTCTTCCATCTCCATCATCCTCAAGTCAAGACTATAGATCTAAGAACCTATAAAATGTTGCCTGTCTGCTAAACAATATGGAATAGAGCTTTTCTAAGGCCGAAATCTTCATACTAATCCTTGCCGGTTGCCACCATATTTTCTCTCCAAGTTTTCTTCATTCCTTTTAACGAATTTGGGAACAAAATTGATTATATAAAAGAACAATTAGTTATGTAACAGTGCTTATATTCATTGTTTAACAACCCACTTGGGATCTAGGAAGAAAAGTTTTCTTAGTTTTCTTTGTGAATGGAAAAGTCTAATACTCTTATGAAATTTTTAGAGATTTTTGGGATTTGTACTTTCCCTGAGGATCCATATTTACTAATTACAATGTCCAATTAGAACCGGGAAAATAATAATGATGACATAATAATTAATAAGATAAATCTTATTTTTGTTTCATTACCACTTAAAAATTTACTTTAAGAATTACAAAAACCATGCAAGCAAACTTTGGTATCGAAATTTGGAGAGATATGAACGCTGGTGTTTATATGGTGTAGGGCTATGCACAGCATCAATTGCACTCTTCACAGACCTCGGCATAGTGCTTGAAATCATCTCCATCAGCACGCTTTTGGTGTTCTACCTCGTCGCCAATGCTCTAATCTACCGTCGTTATGTTATCATTAGCAACAACCCGCCATTTCGTACTCTTTTATTCCTCTTCCTTCTCACTTCTACAGCTACTGCCTTCTCCGTATGCATGAAATTTGAGCAACAGCGGTGGGGTTTGCCACTATTCGGTGGATTAATGATCATGATCACCACCTACTTCCACTACACGACACCTTGTTGCATCGGCCATCCAACAGAACAGCCAGTGCCGTTCATGCCATGGCCAGCAGCTCTTTCAATTGTCCTCAACGTTTTCCTCATGACCACGCTGACGATTCAATCCTACCAACGATTTGCAATATGGGCATGTTTGATAACTTTGTTTTATGTACTTTACGGCGTTCACTCAACTTACGAAGCAGAAGAAATGAAGGTGGGTATTGAAGAGATGCCAAATTCATCCGTCCAACAAAAAAAGCCAGATGTTCAAGTGCTTTAATCAATCGAGCGTAATAAATACAATGTAAATTTCTTGGATTTCTTACTAAGCAAAAAGGGATTTCCCATCAAAAGAATTAGAAGCACAGAGAGAGAGAGAAGCATTCTCCGCTTATTCTTTTGCTTCCAAGTGTCATGGTGATACATGATCGTGTTTGAAGATGGACAAAGGTGTGAAGCATATTCTCCATGTGCGTGGTGAGGATGAATGAGATCGTTCTGGGCCACAGTGTGTAATTATCTAATACAATAATGAATTAGTAATCGGCAAAATTTAAGCTAACTTGTAATTTTTTTGCCATTTAGCTCGTCTAAAATTGGTAAATTGTCACCATTCATAGAAAAGAAAAGGATCAAAGAACATTCTCTCTTGTATAATGGCAGCATGATTACCCCATTGATTACAACCAGTAACTTTCGAGAGATGACCTCACATTCACAATCAAGGTAAATATAAAAGACGGGCAATTTAATGTGATATTTCACAAAATTATTAATATCATCTAAATTTTTAAGGATTATTAATCTTAAGTAATATCAACAAAAACTTGCTGATCCAATCCTACTGAGCAATTTCACAATTGCTAGACAGTTTTGAAGATCAAGAAAGATCATGGCAGTGGGATCGTATAGTTGCTTTGGTGTCAGGGTCAAGATACTGATGATTAAGATAGAAAGATTACTTAGTGGGATCTGATTGACGTTTCACATTACGTGCTTCTATGCTACTTTGGAGTCATTGCCAGTGTCAAATATGAAGTCTACAAGGTCGGTGGCCCAACATTGTCGGTGCTTTTTTACTACCCTCTTTCTTTTTACGGTTCTTACTGTTCTTTTTTCACATCTCCTTCACCCTTCACCTCACCCCTAGCAATGCCAACGCTAGTTCCCATCCCATTAGATTTGACAAATGAAATTCCATGGCTTTCTTGGTGACTCATTCTTGCATCGAAACAGTGTAACCAGATGACATAAAAATTTTTGGGTTGTGACTTTGAGAATATCCTTGCTTTTTTTGCTAGGTCTGCATCGTGGTTTATTACGCTAGTGCTGCAGATTGATACAGGTCGGTAGCTAGCTGGTATTGTCATAGGTAATGGCCCCGAAGTTAAAGGCGGTATTTGATTGGTGGCAGGAAATTGTCACCTGTGCAGGTAAACAGAAGATAAAAACTGCCAAAATTTCGAACCCAAATCAGGTCCACATCATCCATTGCAGCTTCCCACTGCAACCTACATAAGAAAATCCTACATTCTGAGATGCACAAGTTCTCGTTTAACTTTCAGAAATTGGATGTCTGAATAGACACTGAAAGGAACAATTCCATGGTTGGCCATACTCACTTTCGATAATTCGTACATGCAAAAATGCTTGAGAATACACAACCCAGATAAGCTAGAATATGGTCACAGATTAAAAGTATGAATTTCATTTTGTCCTGCAGTAGCATAGATTAATCATCTTTTCAACATCTTATCAAGTCTGAAAAATGAATGAAAGTGAGAATTGACAAACTCAGATGAACTAGCCAGCACAAAAGACCAAAACCCACTGGCGAAGCTGTTTGCCTAAAATGAAAAATCCCACTTCCAGAAAACATTGTTCTATTCTAGAGTTACCATGAGGAGAAAGAAACATAATTTCTCAAATATTCCAAGTTCAGGAAAATTTGATTGCAACCTGCAGAAAAGAAGGTTAAAAATTTACTGCACTGTTTCAGCTAACCTCCTTTATCCACAATCTGATGGCTATAATTTGAGCATCAACTCACTGAGCTTCATCTCTCTTTCCAAACATGTTAGGTGATACAAGCTCCACCATCACCTTCTTCTTCTTCTTCTTCCCTTTCTGCTCCAAAAACCCTGACACAAATATATCTAAAATATGTTTCTGTGATTCCAATATCATCTGGTTTTGCTTCATCTCCATCTCCATCCGCATTTTCTGGGTCTCCCTTGCCATTTCCATCTTCATCTTTTCCATTTTAGCAAACCTTTCTGTCAGCAATGTAATTGATGAGGCCAACTCATCCATTGGATCAAAATCTCTCTTAATTCCACCACCGCCATTCTTCTTCTCAAACCTCAATCCTAAAGGAGAACCATGCCCATTCATAATCGAAAGATCAATATTACCATTTAAATTTCCATCAACCCCACCATAATTCTTTGACCTAGTTCCTAGTGGCACAAAATCGTCATCACCCAAGTTATTAGCATAAAACTTACTTCCACTTCCATTAGTAACCCCATTATCAGCATTGTAATCATAATGGGCATCCGGGTTAAAATGCCCATCAGTCTTTCCATAATTCTTTGCCTTAAACCCAGGCAGTGTCACCAAAATCCTATCACCAGAGGTTCTCACAGGAAACCCAACGAGATCATGATTAAAATCAAAATTGGGACTTGTCTTATCACCACCATTCTTCCTGCAACTCTTCAATCTAAACCCTTGAGGCAACACAAAATCTTGCATTTTCACACCAAACCCAACTCTCAAATCATAATCAGAACCAAGGTTAGGCTTAAAATCACCATCAATCTCGACATAATCCTTTGCCCTCGGCTTTAGACCTCCAAAATCATCATCAAAATCAGTATCGCCATAATTCCTCACAAAGCCACTTCTTAAATCACGATTTAAACCAAAATTTTGATTCATATAACCATCAACCTTACCATATTTGCTCATCAAATTCTTATTTAAGCGAAACTGAGTAACGTCCACGGTTTTCTGATCAAATTCATCACGACTCTGATTACTAAGCGCAGCGGCCGATGACGACCCAAAATTCATAGAATCCAATAAAGGAAAAAGGTCCCAAGAAGAGACAAACCGACCTGGCAAAGACAGAGACTGCCGTTTCTCTCCGCGGTACCGTTTTCGCAATTTCTCGATCTTGTGGCGGCACTGTATGGAAGACTTAGACGCTCCGGATATAGACTCGGATACTGCAGATAACACAGCATCCCAGTCGGCGGTCCGGAGGTTTCCCCGATTGAGAGAGAGCCATCTGGCACCATAGGCGTTGATCAAAGCAAGGGTTTCGTCGTGGGTCCAGCACGGAGGCGGGACCCTCTTCGTCGTCGGAGTACACATAATAATAATGGTTAAGGTGGTAGAGTGCGAAGAATAAGGGGTGGGGAGGCGTAATTTAGCAGAAGAGAGGAGGAGATGAAATTGGAGGTGGTGGTTGTCATTGTCAATTGAATTGCGGGCAAGTAAAGGGAAGGGCGGGCGGGGGCGCAAGCGCAACTGACTAAGTTGGAAGGGAAGGATGCTAGAAAGCGCAGGGGGCGTAACGTGCGCACTCACACACGGAGAGGGAGAGCGAGAGACAGGTTAGCAACCACTCCGCCAAGATCGTCGCCAACCACTATGACAATATCCACCGAGGCTTAGCCCACTCCTTTCCCTCCGTACGGAAATTTGCTTCAGGTTTATGGCTATGCTGCGTCGCGCAGTTTCAATGTCAATTTTAGAGGTGTCCAAACGGCCGGGGCCACTCCTTTCCCTCCGTACGGAAATTTGCTTCAGGTTTATGGCTATGCTGCGTCGAGCAGTTTCAATGACAAGATTAGGTGTCTAAAGGGCCGGCTCGGTCTGCAAAAAGGAGATCCAAACAGGCTTATGCGTCGGGATGGCCCTGGCCTATATAGTAGTTGCGTCGGGCCAGCCTGAACCCGTTAAAAATTTTTTGAGCCTGGCACGGTCTGTTGGTCCAGTCCTTATAGGTCGTGCCAGGTTTGGACAAGGCCGGCCCACACGGCCCTAACTTTTTTATTTTTTCCTCGGTCTGATTCTGAATCTCTCCCTCTATCTCCTCTTGTACTTGTCTCTCTCTCTCTCTCTCTCAATCTCTCGTAGCTGTGTCTTCGTGCTTATGGCAGCCTACCCCCCTCTCTCCTGTTCTGCTTCTAACGAAAACGACTTAAGGTCTTAAGCTAAGTTCGAATTTTTGTTTGCAGTTCCTGTTGAACAGCCGAAGGATATGACAACAAAGCAGGACGCATTGCAAGATAAATTGAATTATCGAAACTTGAACTTTAAGAGTTTTCGCAGTGAAGATCGAAAGCAGAAGTAGCAGAACAGTGAGGAATAAAAAGAGTAAAAAAATGTGAAATAAATAGATGGCTTTTCTTAGTAGGTACACACATTCTAATTTTTGCCCTAATTTGATTTTTTTCCATTCTCTTTAATCTCTACTTTCTTTAATCTTTGTCGAACTAATTCTCTCGATTGTAAGTAAGAAACCCTAACTTCTTCAAGATCCAAAAGTGATAAGGTTTTAATCTAACTACTCTTTCTACCATGTCTCCGCGAAGTAAGTGAAGATTTTGAGCTGCTTCACAGGTTCATTAGTTTAGCTCTTATTCCTCTGTATTTCTCACTCTCTTAGTTGTTTATTTAATTGCTTCTTGCTTTTATCTCAAATGGGTTTTGTTTATTTTTTGTCATCATTAGTTCATTACTATTTGTTGGATTAGCCGTATGATCATTTCTATAATTTTGCATTGATGTTATTATCTTGTACTCTTTTTAGTATTTGTTTAATGGTAGAAATTTGATTCTCGTGTAATTTGTTTGCATTGATTTCCTTTATAGCAGTAGAATTCAACTAATATTTAGATGCTTCTATAATGAGTTTGATGTTCAGATTATTGTGATTGCCTGGTTGGTGTTGAAATGTTGAAGTTGTTCTTGTTAAATTGAAACTAAATTTTTGAGTTAAATGCCTTCATTTTTATTTCTTTTTTAAGTTCATGCCATATTCAATAGCTTAAATTTGCCTTACAGTAACTTGTTGCAACAGAAACGAATGTCAAAATGGTTTATAGGTGTCGGGTAATATTGTTTGTACTTTAGTTTTCCATAGCAATGCACAACATAAATCCGTAGCAATAAATCTTTGGCTTTGCCATGCCACAACATAGAATAAATGAAATATTTGAACTGAATCACTTAATTTTGATAGTAATGTTAGATGTCTGAATAGCAAATGGTGAATTTAACTTGCTACATTTGCATACAAAATAAGAAAAAGAGTTGCACAAGTTGTTATCTATCAATCTACTAGCTGTCCAATTTATTGTCTTTAATAATTTTGCAACATATGGTTGAATTTGATCTGAATTGAAACAGAAAAAGCACAAACTGAAACAAAAAGAGAAATGGTCATAAAGCTACAAAGTAATATTTAACTCACACAAACTGAAATAGAAGGAACACAAAGATCAACCATTTCATAAGCAGTGGCCAGTGAACATACCAGTATATAAAATTCAGCATTATTGTCGTGAATTCATAGAAAACAGCTTGTAAAATCAGCATCATCCAAAACAGTTTAAAGTAATCTAATGTTGTGAATTCATTATCATTCAAAAGGCATTATTTTTATTTAAAGAGTTTTGATTCTTTATGCCTTTCTCATATTGCACTGAGTAAGCACAGAAATTCTTTATGCTTTTCTCTTGTTTATTCGATTGCAATTTGTTAAAATGCTTTTCTTATTTATTTATTGTAGTGATCAATCTGAATACATTATGAATGCATTGAATTGGATTTAGTTACAAATTTATAAATGCAATTTTATGATAGGCCATAATATGCTTGCATTAAGTTTGCATTTAGTTGTAAGATCTGCCATTAGTGATGGGTGTATGGGTATATATATGCTATGATTATCTTTTAAATTTCAAAATTATATATTTTATACACAAGTTCATGTTTTATGTTTTATATATGTTATTGTTATAAATATTCAGTTTAAGTTTATAAAATAAATCTATTGATTCAAAATATATTAATTCATCAAATGAACTTTTTTTTGATATATTAGATTTTTATTATTTCTACGTTCTTAAACAATGTCGAGTGAGCAAAACTTGGATAGAAGTGGATCAAGTTCTATTGCAACAAGTGTCACTAGCTTTAAAATAGTTAGAATGTCAAGTGTTAGAAAACTTTTTACTTTAAAATCTGGAGTTAATAATATAACTAAAAAACAAGAACAGAAAGGTGTTTGTAAGTTTGTGTAAAGCATTTCTCAGTATCGGAAGTGGAACTGGACATTTTAAATGACATATGATAAAATGTATGCAACAATATGCTCCCTAGAAGACTGTACTCAATCTTTACTTGCACCAGGTTCTTTTAGGGACAACATTGTCACTTATTTTAGATACTCACATCAATATATGAGGAAAGGGATGGCTAAATGGATTGTATCAAATGAATTTTTTTTCACTCAAGTAGCAAACAAAAGGGTAGTAGGATCACTTATCAATATGAATATGATCAAAATAAATGAGAAGTATGTGTTAACAACAGCAGAGTTATGTATGATAGCAAAACAATGCTTAAGCAAGATAAGAAAAGTTGATAATTGCTTTACTTGTTCAGTAATACTATAAAATTAGTAATAATTCAGCAGTTGCATGCGGCCTGTGAGTCCAAATGATTCTCATCTCAACTGGAGAAAACATAGAACAACTAAGTATAGCTTGGATATGAAATTATTTGGTGTCACATCACCTCATACTCTTCACTTTCTCTGAATTTATATGACATTCTTCCCCCTTCGTCTTTTTTCTTTAAAGATCTTGTCCTTTTCTCATTAACCCTTGTCAGTTTTACCAATCTAAAGGACATTCTCGACTCAAAATTCAATTTGTATTCTGTATTTTATCAAGAATAAAGCCCTCTGGCATTAATTCTTTAAGTTTGAGGAACATGTCGATTACATTTCCATCGCGCTCTCATCAAGTTTGTATATTCTCCTTGCGTTCTCATAACTTATTCAAAATCAATCGATTATTACAATGAATGAATGATCTCTCATTTTTGTCCTGAAATGCCATAATAGTTGCATATGCTTGTCCAATCAGCAATCCAATGTTTTAAATTAGTGAATGTATTGATATTATAGTTGAGAGTTGCGACAGCAAGATAGCCAATTGTCAACCTTCATTTATAATTTACCTAAGAAGCAGAGCTGCTGTGCATGGATTATTACAAATAACTTCTAGATTATCACATAAATAAATAGGATTTTGCCATCATGCCCGATGCTTTGATTTTTAAGTGAAAATCTCCCTGCCTAACAATACATTAAACAGCTTCACCAACGTGGGAAATCAAGCCCAGCTGAGATTTTCAATCAATCCCCAGTTTAAATGGTAAAGCTTCGTGTTCGTCTTTGCCCTAGTCAATGCAGGAGACCCGGATATGGTAGACGATTTCTTGGTGCATCCAGGTATTGACATCGACAAAATAAGGAGGCCGTATTACACCTACATAGGCCTTAAGAGACTTGCATGTTAAGGTAAATTTAACAGGAGCAGAATCAACAATTCGCTGAATAACAAAGAAACTATTTCCAACTCTGCAAGGGCTAGGAGTTTGTAAAACATTATACGCCACTGAGCATCACCCCTTCTCATTGTCGTCCAAGGTCTGAACTTCTGGGAGCACTAGACTGGCCGCTAAAAGTCGCGTTCATCGACACAAGTAACAGGATGTTTATGCACACGGTTCAACCTGGTGATCTATCTATTCGTCATTACCAAATGGCTGATTCATTTTGGAATGAATTCAAGAGGTGATTGTGGTGGTGGTACGCTGGGGATACAAGCATATTTATTAGTTAAATCCTTCAAAAACCGACAACGAAACCGTACACAAGTTAATAGAGGGCAATAAAGCACAGTGTATATATATATATATATGCTTAACAAAGAATAAGCAGTGAGTTGCAATGGTCCATTCATTTTATTTGGATATTGTACCATTGATGTTCACGATCAGGATCTGCTCTCGTCTGTCGCAGTTACAGATATTGCTTTTCAAGTCGAATTTTGTACGTTATAAACTCGTGCATAACACAAAGAAACAGAAGACCAGAACCCAATACATGAAAGAGCAATCTTTAATTGCCTAAAACGTTCTAAAATGTAAAATAAAACTCAAAATTAATATGAATGCCATCAATGCTAAAAGAACCAGAGAAGTGACTTGGATCAATACCCACAAGGGATTGAATTTCATGAATTTTGACGGGACATTCTTTTGTATTGTATCCCTGTACATACATAGTCCCAAGTAAACAAAAGAAGAAACAGACAGGATTAGAGCATAAAAGAATATAAAACTGCGCCATAAATTTCCGACGTTACATTTCTTTATGCAATTGTAAGTCATAAAATGGCAAACTAATCCTTTCCCCAAAGAACGAAAAATTACAATGATTATGAAAAAATACAATACAAATAGGAAAGGCAAAGAAAAGTCTAATTACCCGTTCTATACCAATAACAATGGTACTTGAGTACTTCATTATAAATTAGTGCAATTAAACAAAAAATAAATTAAGTGCTGTTTCTATCCCCGCCGAGATTTGCGAACACTATAGCAAAGTTGGATACTTGGCATCCAAGAAGTCTCTGAGAGTCTGAGCAGCTTTCAGACCACCCATTAGTTCAGCTAACCTCTCGACAGGTAGAAGTGCCAGCTCCGCCAAGCTCTTACATCCATCCATTATTGACCTATAATTAGAATCTGTCACGCCCGGGAGTCGTCTTAGGAACTCCACCGCAGATGTATTGTAATTTTCAGCCCTGTGAGAAGAAAACATAGTAATTTGATGACATCAATGGCAACCTTATTCTGTTTCAGTGTGCATGCATAGATCTTCCAAAAATGAGAAACACAAATAAAGAAATCTTACCTCACATCATTTTCTACTATACCCTCTTCCGAGGGGACGCCAACTCGAATTGCCTTTGCCTCCTCAGGTTCATCCTGATTTGCTTTTAGTGAAGCAAATATTTCAGCAGTTGCATGCAAACTGCGGGACCAGATGATTCTCAAGCGGGGAAAATGTAGAACAAGCAGCGACAACTTGGATATAATATTATTTGGTGTGACATCATCACCAATATCACTTGCAGACTGAAAAAAAATAAGGACCAGAAAACCACCAAGCTTACCCTGACAGTATTTGCCCAGCATGAATAAATAAGAAATAGCATTCTCTTCACAAGAATAAATTCTAATCACCTGAAATGAAAAGCTTTTGTCTTGTGAGAACTCAATTAGAAGAACAGGTATTCTGTAGTAGCGAACCATCATTTCTACTTGGTGATAAAGGCGGCCTGATGTGAAGCTTGTAAATAGATCTTGAATACTCTTTCGCTCCACGCATATTAGTGGAGACAGAATGTAATCGCCAACCTCCAAGATCACGGGTACAATGCATATGCCCCTCTGGTGGAGAACATTTGGGAGGCTACTCATAAACTCTCTCATGTCCACTATGACCTGAAAAGACAGGGATTGTCATTGAAACAAGATTTGAGGAAGTAAAATTGACAGAGTTCATGGACAAAGAACTCTGCCCACCTGCATTTCTTTCTCAGCTTCCTTTCTTCCACCTGCCTTTCTAGTTATTGAGTTTTGGGAACTGGTGGCTTGTGCCTCTGTAGAAGAATTCAGTCCCAGGCAGTGCCCATCCTGAATCATATCCAAATGATAGATGCAGAAGATAGAATCATCAGTGCTATACCATGAATTTTATGTAATAAAACAGCAGCATCAGCTCTAAAGCATCAAAGTTCAAATCACATGGTTGAGTTTCAGCAGTTTTACAATACATTTACTTTCCAGGGTAAGAACTGAACAAATTTGACAGGTACAAAGATGGGAAATCATCCAAATTCCTTGTGCTAGACACTTGCACTAATTGTTGATATAGCTTTTAGCATTACCGTTCCCTGATTTTGAATCAAAGATTAACATACATGAAGTCCAAAAAAGTGCAAAGCTGTTCAATACCAAGATGGAAAATAGGGTATGTCATAATAAACAACTTATAAAAGAATTTTTGGTCAACGAAGATCAAACCTGATCAATTGGAATCATCATCAATGACTTCTGCCGGATCAATGACTCAAAAGCTCCATTCTCTCTCCGTATGCTTGCCTCAAATTTTTGCACCTCAGTTGAATCTTCATAAAAAAGAAAATAAACTTTCAATTTTATTGAAGGATTTTCAGCTTTGTAGACTTCTACTTCTCTGACAAACCTCATGTCTGGGTGGTAAACAACAATCACAGAGGGTTTCAAAACATCAAGTACAGGCTGATCACTTTCTAGTGCATAAAAGTGCACAGGTGGCAGTGGCTTGGAATCTTTTAACTGTATAGTATCAGTCTTTTGAGTATGCTTCCACTGAACCCCTTTCTCTACAAAGGCACTTTCAAGCCAGCCTTCAGAGTAACCACCAACCACACCTGAGTGAATATCATCTGTAGGGCCTGCATTACCTGAACGAGATATTTCAGGTTCATCTTCTGTTGCTGTTTTGTTGTTATTTTTATTATCTTTATTTCCAGAATGCTGAACACTTGCTGGGCCTTTTTTGTTCCTTGCTTTTCCACATGCTTTTCCACGTCCTTTGCTGCCATCATAAGTCTCAGGATTATCACCAGCAACATCATCAGTTTTACCTCGGTTCCTTATCTTCAATGCTGCAGCCAACAGTGCATCATGTTCCCGTTTGCTTACACTGCTAGCTTCTGTATTCTGTGCTGGTGTAACAGGAACAACTCCATCAAGAATCCCGTAACCTTTGGGCTCCCTAGGTTTCTTTTTCTTAGAGGACATTTGTACACCACGCAGCTCTATTTTACTCAACAGGTATTTCTCCCATTCTTCTCGCATGACCTTCACAACAAAGAACACATAACTTGGTTATACAAAAATGCTTTATTTGTGAGAGCCCATTTATCATCAAAACATGATATAAACCACCTTGTGAATACTATCACTGCATAAAATAAACAGACTCGAGGTAAGTGTAAATCTCAGAAAGTCAAATACATCAGGATTATTGTCATTTATAATTTTATAACTTCATCAACTGAAAACAAAAAGTATCCATAGATCTTCTAAAATATCATATAAATATTTAAGTTCAGAAATAAAATGTTAGAGTTCAGTACAGCACTACAAGCAACCAAACTTTCATCTTGACCAGAATAGATACCATTTAATAGATGCCAATGTGTGCCTCGCTTAAGATGCATATTCAATTTTCCTCAAAAAAAAGACTATAGAGATGTATATTTGATCATGCATAACTGAGCATAACTGCAAGAGAATTGCTAAGTGATTATGAAACATAAAGAAGGCCAAAAACCTTTTGTGAGCCATTCGTGATGCAATCTTCAAGCTGCATGCATGAGCATTCATCTTTGCAAGCCACTAGAACAATGCTGTAATCACTTTCATTTCCTCCAACCAAAACTTCTCGTGATGAAGCTTGTTTTTGTCTCTCCTCTTCTATTTCTTCAAGAACCTCCTGCAATAAATTTATCACATTCAAGCTTTGAATTAACCATTTGATAATTCGTTCTTTTTTAATCTCTCCATGGAAATCCAATTTAAAAAGTTAATACTAAACAGACATGATAATGGACAAAACCAACACAGGAAAAAGTTGAGGGGTGAAACATATAAAAATACTTCCCCGGCAGTGGAACATTGATTGCCAGGATAATACTGTCATTAGACCACATGTTAAAGCATATTACAGACTCCACAACAACAGAAACAGATAGCATAGACACTGGAACTCACTCACTCACACGTAAAACCTTCCACTTTGGTGCCTCTTCCAAAATTTCTTCCAGAACTACCCCACCATTTGTACTCACGGATGAAGAACTACCATCTGCTCAGTAAACATAAGAACAGAAAGAAGTTCATGAACATGATACCTAAGAGCTTTTCAGGCACTTTGTTTTTAATCTCTACATATTTAAAAGGTTTGACATACCACAGTAGACAAACTTCAAGGCATATACTAGAACAAAGCAAACAACAGGGCACGTGCTCACCTTCATCTTCATTAAAGTCAACTCTCTTCAATTTTCTCTTTTTGCCTGTTACGCTCTTGCTTTGCTCATTCAATTTCACACCATCTAACCTCGTAAAGCGATAAACCCGCTTCTTTGCATAGTCAAATATTTTATAGCTGGACTCTGCAAATATCCAAACAGAGCGAAAGCTCTCTGACACTCTCAATGTATCCAAATATTTCAAATAACTCACTGCATCATACCTACCAAGAGTATATCATAATTTGGATCATAATTCATTGCAATTGAAATTTCATCACTGCAGTTCGTTACCATTGTCAAAAATTTTGAAATTTTAACCTACAAGCTAATCAGAGTAACATATGAATAGAGATAAAAGTAGAAAAAAGAGATAATTTTCTCCACCCGGAAAAATTAGTCAACAGAATCCTCAAAAATGTCATAAGACGTCAATTATTATTCTTGACAATCACCATTTCCAAAAAACAAAACAATCCATCCCCCGGATAAGCATTTATCACCTGATATTGATTTTATTTTCTAACTAATTTCATCACTTTCGATATCATTACTTAATTTGCATTGCATAGCATCATATAATATAAAAGTGTGTCTAACTTTACACTTAAAATAACAATATAATTACGGGTTTTTATAAGTACCGAACAAGATAATCCAATAACTTCCTTAAAGTCTTCAAATCGTAAACCAGCTGCTTGGTCTTCTTCCCCAAGATATGCCAGATAGGATCCAATTGTCTCCTCAAGATCTCATCAAATGACTTGAACAAACCATTCTCCACCGTCAGATCCTCCACGTCAACCTTATTGGTCTTCCTCATCTCCTTCAAGCAAGCATCCATGACTTCCAGTATCGCTTTCTGTATCCCAGCCATGTATTTGGTCATCGGTATCCTTATATCCACCACCACCGGCGGGTTCCTATCCAGTTCCTCCGAGACATTCACCCGAAACCTGGGCCACAAATGAAGCTTTCGGACAAACAAACTCTTCATTATCCGCTCCGTTTTAGCAAACCCAGAAACCATCGCGGTCGGTTTATCAGAAAAAGCCCTTATATACGCTTTCCGATTTAAAGACTTGACAATCCTGCAAATAAAAGTCTCGGTAGAGTTTTCTGAGAGGGTGTGAGTTTTGAGAATGATTAATCCAGCGAGATTCGAAGTGGGGATTTTGTGGGTCAAGAGGTCAACGACGAGGATTCTAGGGGTGACGAAAAAGATTTGGCCGGAGGAGTAAAGGGAGTGACGTTGAATAGCGGTAAGTTCGGCGGTGATTTCGGAGGGTAATAGCGGAGCATGAGGAGTTAAGTAGTGGATGATTTGGGATTTGAGAGAAGAAGAGGAAGAGAGGAGGAGGAGAGTGCCCTGCGAAGGAGAATGGATAAGGAGAAGAGAGGAGATTAGTTTTGGAAGGGATAGGCCCGACGAGAGTATTACTAGCCCGCCAGCCGGCTCTTCAAGGAGCTCTGAGATTGTGTGCTGGTGAAATTCGAGCACCATTCGTTTGTTTAATTTTCGTTGTCGCTGTAATTTGATCTGGGAGAGGAGGGAGGAACGAAGACGGGGTTCGGTTTTGGTGGGAAGCCTTTTACTGTCAGTGGCGCGCGGCGGGTGGTTTAAGCCTTTAGGGAGTGTAGAAGCGTGGATTCAGTCAACACTTGAAACGACCTCGTTTTGATTAAGATGATACGTCTTAGCTTGCATCCCCCTTAATTCTACTAAAGGATGATGATATCATGTAAATGATTCCTTGTTGAGACAAAAAAAAATAGCATTATCAACACGAGAATTTCTCACCAGGCCTTGTTTCTTCTCAGAATTATCTCAAACTTGTTTCCATGAGGAAATTGTGGACAGATAAGCTTTAATTTCTTTGCCAAAGAAAGATAAAAATAAAGGGAAAACTCCAGTCTGAATTCATATTTGTGTTAACATTTTCACATCTTCTCTTCATTGCTGAAAAGAAAAAGTTCACACCTGCTTCATGTTTGCATCATGAGCTCCAAGACTTCGTTTTCAATTAACCTCAGGGAACAGGTTTCTGCAAAACAGTCATGTTGATATCATTCCAAGCATCTGATTTGGTAGGCTGCTGTGCGATCTTTTCTGCAATTTCTATGTCTTCTGCAAGAAGGGAACCAAACATCGTATATGAATTCTTCCAGTTAGCTAGGCTTATAAAAAATCATGGACCTGAACCAACCTGTGCCACTAAGCCCCTTCTTATGCTGGGGCAAACTTCTGTTGAGCTTAAAAGTGGTTGCTTGAGCTTCCAGTGTTCCTTGAATCAACCCAAATGGTGGGCCAAAGGGGCCTGGAGATCAACAACAGCAGTTCTTGCTCCCAAGTATAATGAAGATAGTACTGGCAATCAACCTTGTGTATGTCAAGAAGCTAGTAGAATTTACTTGTGATTTGGCTGAAACAAAAGATAAATAAAATCTTAATAAAAAGTGCAGTTTGACTTAGCAAATATAGGTGAAACCACTGAGATGCTTCAGAAGTGCTGAATTATGAATGAAAACAGAAAAAGATAAAGGTAGGCAATCTATCTACATTCCAAATCCAAAATTTCCAGATATATGGAAACTGGCAAGCTCAAAAGGGTCCAAGGAAGCCTTACATTTTTTATGCAGTTTCCTTCAATATCCCAAGATTGACCACGCCTCTGTGCACAATGATGTTGGCAGCCCGGGCAATGGCGCAAGGTCAGCAACTCAAGAACATAGCAGGGAAAAGCTGCATCAGAACAAGTTATTGTAAATAGTACTTTAAATTGTCAAGCCTGTGGCATGAAACCCAAGAAACAGATAAATTATGAACTTGAACAGCACTGAGTTGTTTCGCTCTCATGATAATAATCTTTGCTGAGGAATGCTGATTAATGAAGTATATTGGTTTCAATCATGATAGTCATAGATGCAAATTGTGAGATTTTTACATGTCCTGAGATATTTCATGCAAAAGATATAAAACCAATTTGTAACACCAAAGTAGGCATTGACACAATATTGAAGGATATCAAAGAGTGATCTATGATAAGAGAAAGATCATTTTTTTTTAATTGCCAACCAGAAAATGCATTCATTTGGCTTTAGTATACAGGTGTATTCAATGACAATTCTACACTAGATGTTGCACACTGACTTGTTATAAAATTTTGAAGTATTGTAACCAGTACATAATTTTAATGGATCTAACCAACTGATAGGTTGTTTGAGCCAAGAAAAATTTACATATTTATGCAAAAGATACATTTGCAATAATTGATGAGAGACATCTGTCAAGAATGGTTCTTCTTTTCAAATATAGATTTACTATCCTCAAGACAGAGTTCTGTTAAAACCAATAGTTGATCACAATATCCTCAAGACCTGGATGCAGTTTAATTTTTAAAAAAAAAGTGCATACTTTTCTGGTGGTGTGGTACAACAGTGTTTTACTTGCAACAGTTTTTGAGTCATTTGATGTAGCTGCGGATGTAATGGGTATTAGGTTAAGCAACTATTCAAATAACAGCAATGCCTATGATAGAGGATATTGTGATCGGCAGGCTTTGGGGGCAAACAGGTCATGAACTATTCCAATATATTTCCAAATTAACAATGTGAAGCTGCATCTTAGTAACTATGTAAAATTCAAAGTGAAATTTTTCTATCAGCTTTCCAAATATCCTTCTTATAACAAGAAAGGTGTCAATACATGCAATGATTATAGGACAACTAGAAAGAACTAGCCTTAAGGCCATCATGCTTACATCCAATTCATCTTCTTATAAGATAGCATGAAAGCTGAAAAACACCTTAAGGCAATCAAC
Organism: Xylocarpus granatum; assembly: GCA_019650275.1. Classification (NCBI taxonomy): domain Eukaryota; kingdom Viridiplantae; phylum Streptophyta; class Magnoliopsida; order Sapindales; family Meliaceae; genus Xylocarpus; species Xylocarpus granatum. The sequence continues at coordinate 69,414 of BNST01000098.1, read as the reverse complement.
ACCCTTTGAGAGATCAGCAACAAATTATAGGTTTACAGTCACTACAATGTGAACAGAACTTCCAAGACTTTTAACTGGAAATTCCAAGCATCTACTTTCATAACAAAGTTATAATAGTCCTCACAGCAATATGAACTTCAATGGCAATTAATAAGGAAATTCACACAGTTCGGCTACTTATTTTAGGATTGTAGTTTGATTTCTACTTGTTCTTCCTTTGCCTTTTTTTAATTTATTCTTTCAACTGGAAAGCAGAAAATTATTGAAACTAGATATAAACTTTGATCAATAAAAAATTTATAAACAAGAAAGCAGCAAATTTCCAACTCGCCTCACCAAATTGGGATCCACAAGCCTTCTTGTTTCCACAAACCACTGAAGTATCACACAAGCAAGGCCCCTTATTGCCAGTACACATGTCCTTACAAGCGTTACAACACTCTTTAGAACTATTAAACTTGAACTCAGATCCCCACTTCGCAGCAGCACTCCACAGCTCCCAATTTTCAATCCCATGACAACACCCATCATTTTCCCTCCCTTGAACCGACATTAAAGAATCAAACTTATCGTCCAAATAGTTTCCATCAGGTTTTAGGGTAAATGAAAGGCAATTGTAGACTACAACACCGGAGATCAAACCCAGAGAAAGGAGAAGGAGAGAGCTGAAACAGGGGGCGTCGTTTTGCCCGCAAGCGACATAAGGCTTTGGCGGGGTTAAAGTGGGAGCCTCTTTATCGTCTTGCCTGCGAAACATCCGAGGTTTTGGGCTTGCAGAGCAAAACTCAGAAAGGGATTCGAATCTTTATAGGGGCGTAGGCGTGACGACTATGGAAATGAAGGGGGTGAAGAATCTGAGGAAGAGTATTCATGATCAAGGAGATTATATTACAAATACATTCGAGAATTGGTAAGTCGATATCTACAGCTACTTGGCAAGATGCTGCTTTTATTTCAAGATTTAGAAAACGACACAGACTACTTTGTTAATGATCCAATAAAGATCGCGTTATCTATTTATTAATTTCATGATTTATATTTGTGCATGGAAAATTCAGACTGAAGCATTTCAACAAGGGAAGCACGCAAAATAATTCAAAGTTACATCTTATGTATTATAGTGTTACATGCAGTCTAACCAAAAGCGTCGAGCAGATCAGGAGAGTTACACAATTTCTTAACCCACGTACATGGAGTAAAATGTAGAGCAGAGCAGATACTGTATCTTTTCTGGCAGAAGGCACCAATCCAGAGATTCAACTTTCAAGGAGTTGTGATACCTAGAAAAGTATGAAAAAAAATGCAAAGAAGAATCAGTCATCAAATTGGGGAAATAGTTTCAGTTAATGGATTAGTAAGGCAGACAGACTTACTTCCACATTTGAAGTGACGAGGGACTCTCATATCGCAACCTTCAACGAGGCGAATGGCACGATTGATGTCAATAAGAGCGGCCAACTTAGGCGTAATCACAGGGCAGACACACTCGACATGGCTAAACCTTGCGCCCTCGCAGCAGGCTGGCGTAGGAAGTTAGCCAAACAGCATTGCCTTGCACTCGTTCATTCCGATCCTTCTCTCCTCCTTTGCACCGTGCAGCACTAACCCCTGCACGGTCCACTTTACCTCCCACACCCCGACTAACGCTAAAACTAGTAAAACCATGAAAGTCGATGATTTTGCCGTCGTGTTACCATCTTTTTTTGCGCCCACAATTAATACTGAGCCCAGGGGCTAAAACACACCCGACATTTATGTACGGTGAGTAGAGCCTTGGAGGGCACCTTCCTCATTAATTTGTCAGTAGAATACTTTATTTGTTTTTCTTAGACATTTTCAATCACCTCGAGCTTAAAATGAGAGCTTTAACATTACATAAGAATCTCTATGTCACATCATCAGTATTATGCAAGATTTATTTCCCTTTGCAGAACAAGAAGTTCATGCCCTAAGCAATTCTTGAGACTTTCTGAGAGTGGGCTGCTGTATGCGTGCAAGACACAGATGCCTTTTGAACCATAGATTGATTGGTATCAATTTCATGAGCATTTTTGTGTTATTCTTATCCGTTAATTAATGGATCCAATACTAATAAGCAGTAAATGATAGTTGTAACATTAGTTACAATTATGGTGCAGTAAATATCATTCAGTCCAGTATCTTAATGAATCAAGTTGATTGTGTTTGGTTGATACATAGAAGAAGCCAGGAAGTCTCCCCCTTTGGGGAATTCAAGTTTTCTTTGCAAAAACTCCAGCCATGTGATGATTAAATCGTTGCATAAGTCTGAAATTACACATATATTTTGCCGTCTTGGGTGGGTAATGGACTTGAGTGGCGCCGGTCTATTTCGAGAACGAAGTCAATGAAATAACCCACTACATGCCTTAACTAATTTGACTAATCAGCGCCCGCCCTCACTTGGACTACGGCAGGCCCACTACACGCCGTTAAGTGTTTTATTTGAAATATGAATGGATCTAAAATTTGAATTCAATCCAGTAGAGAGTGAAGGTTAGTGAGTCTAATATATGCAAGAAATGAACTTGCTATATAACACCACAAACAAAATATGCAACTGAATTGCTCGGAAACTTCGATTTATTTGTTGACATCAAATATAATAAACTGGTAGAAATTGCTGGTTGATACAGCATATTGATATATTTATTCTGGGACTCAATCTGGTCGCAGATCTGCCTTCTAGGTGCCGAGAAGTAAAAGCAGATCATAGTTCATATTCTTGCAAGGAGTCTTCACGGAAAATATAAACCTGCAAGAAAACAATAAAAAGTTTTGAATAACTGGGCTTCACGGAGAGATATATGGGAAAATTGTAAAACGGAGAAGGAGATCTTACTGCCACACTTGAAGTGGCGGGGTACCCTTCTGCCACAAGTTTCGAATAGCCTGATGACTCGGTTGATATCAACAAGAGCAGCCAACTTAGGTGTAATGGCCGGACAAATGCACTCCAGGTGTTGAATCCTAACACGCTTACAACAAGCAGGTGAAGGAGGCTGCCCAAATACGATTGGCTTGCATGTGTTAATGCCGAGACGTCTCTCCTCCATGCACTGGCTGGGACTCAACCCCCTACCGTGCACCACTTTCACTTTGCTCATCATCGCCGTTAGAGTCAACGCCAGCAAAATAATCAGGGTCAGCGGCGAACGTCTCTCCAAGGAAGCCATGCCTGTGATCTCCGTCTTTGTTTTCACAGCCCCACAACGACATTAAAATACACAACTCTGACGCCGAATATATATATATATATATATATATATATATCACACAGAAAAGCTTTATCCCTAGGTGGGTGGGCAAACGTGATTGGAACATCAAAGTCAACCACTCCGTGCAAATTTCTCGTTGTGGGGCTGGCTGCAATAATACACAATTTCAGTTTAAGAAGGTGGGCAAGTGTGTCAAGTTAGGCGGCCAAGCTATTGCCAAATGCCAAAGAAGGAAGACCTTGACTGACTTGACTTTGCAGAAGCAACAATCGAAACAAGCCATCATCCCGGTAGAATTTTGGTGGACAAAATTAACGAGTGAGATGTGCCTTACAATTACATGATGCCAAGTGAGCTTCTCTCTTACTCTCAATGTCAGTTTTTTCAAAATTATAAACACAAAATGAATTAAAGAGGTTGTAATTTTGTATAATTTTTTACTTATTAAATAAAATAATTTTACAACTTCAATTATGATAATGGAATAAGATAATTCAATAAATAAAAAAAATTATTAATTAATTATAAATAAAAAATTAAAAAAAATTATTATCGTCTAATTATTATTTTATTTAATTTATAAATTTTTTAATTGATAAATATTTTCATGATTTCAATATAATTAACCTGTAAGATTATTTTATATAAATTTTTTTTGAGATAAATGCACTTTTAATAATAATCAAATTTAAAATATAATTAATGCATATATAAAATATAATATCAACCATTAAAATAGGATTAATAATATACAAGTAGCCAAAAAAATCATATAAAAAATTAATATTCTTTTATCATAACCTTGTATGTCAATAAAAATTAAAAATCAATCGCCCTTTCGATGATTTTTCAAATAACATCAAAAGTGTCTTTCTTTTTCTATCTCATGAATTTCAAACAATTACTAAATAAAAAATACGAGAGAAAGAGATGGTAATAGATATCGTAAGTGAAAACAAAAAAAGTAACCCTTCCTTAACCAAACTGTGTGTTTGAAATTATGATTCATGTGTATTTTCTTCACCTGAAAATCTCTTATGTATCGTCTTTAATTATTATTGATCAATTTTAATTTGTATTTTTAATATCACATTAATTTTTAAAATGTCTGGAAGTTTGTTGTTGGTGGGCTAAGTCACAAGGAACCTGGCAGCAATGATCAAGAAGAGATTATTATGTAAAGAAGCTTGAAGAAAATGCTTAGTTATATACTAGGAAAGATTTTACAAGATTTAACTAAAATAGCAATATTTAGGCTCTCTGTGTGGTTGTGTAATTGGTTTTTAGATGCTTAAGCCCATGAAAAGGGAGTACACTTATAATTATAGTTTGCTGGAATGAATGGTTAGGATTTAGTATACAAAATACATTTTGGACGGCTATTGATTTTGTTTTTAAATTTTTTCTATGCAAGCAGTGACCTTAAAAGTTTCTAGGATTGGTCTTATTTTAGAAACCCAGATCTATTGTGTTTTGGGCAGCCCACTTACCCTTCTTGCCTGGTTCTTGATCTGCAGGGCCTCGTACTGTTACACTTGCCTCTAAAGTGCTGTTACATATTCTTCTGGCTCTCTCTCTCTCTCTTTATATATTCTTCTGGGTCTCGCATGTTCATTCTGGTCACAGATCTCTCTTTTCTATGCATGACAAGTAAAAGCAGATCGTGGTTCATCTTCTTACAGGGAGCCATAATGGAAACTATTAACCTACAAGAACACAACCAAGCATATATTTTCAGTTTAATAGATAACCCAAGAATAACTTTGTCTTCACAGAGAGGCAGATAAGATGTCTGATGATAACAACGAACTTTCTTCTCTTCAATTTTGTAATGCATGTCAATTACAAAATTGACATTTTTCAAAATCTTTCATTAAGACTAGTAAACAATTAGAGCTTTTATACGCTAATTTATGAGGTCCATTTGCTATATTATCTAATGCTAGTTATAGATACTTTTTCAATGTAGTTGATGATCATAGTAGCTGTTGTGTTGGGTTTTTCCATTGAAGCTTAAACCAGAGACACTACAAGCTTTTATTCATTTCAAGACATTAGTTGGAAAAACAATTTGAGGTTCAGATTGAGACATTATAGACAGATTCTGATGCGGAATTTATGATGTTCTCTAGCTTTTCTTCAAACACATGGGATTAATTTTAGGCATCTCCTTACGGCCATAATCAAAATGGTGTTGTGGAAAGAAAACACAGGAGCATCTCTGATTTAGGTCTCACATTACTAGCATAGGCATCTATACCTCATCAATATTGGTGGAAAACTTTTCATATGGCAGCATTTCTTCTTAATTAGCATCCTTCTCCAGTTCTACATAGCATTTCTCTATTTCAAAAATTATGTAAATCACTTCTTGATTATGCTTTTATGAAAGTTTTTAATTGTGCTTGCTTTCCTTATCTTTGTTGTTATAATTCTCATAACTTTTTTTTTCATTCTTTTATATGTGTATTTTTAGGCTATAGTCCACTTCGTCAAGGCTACAAGTGTCTTCATCAATCAAGCAGGGTATTCATTGCTAGGAATGTAGTGTTTGATGAAACACAATTCCCTTTTGCTACTGATTTTATGCATTCACAACCTGTCATTGCATCCTGAACTACTTTAACATTTATTCCAATTCTATCTGCTCCATCTTCTGTTCATGCAGCTCCTTCTTCTTCCTCTCATTCTTTTGCTCAGATGCCACCCTCTCACAGCTTGCATCAATCATCTCATCAACAAGCTCGGGTATCTTTTTTTACTCTTTCTTTTTCACTACCTACTACAATTCCCTTAGATACTCATCCTATGCTTTCAAGGTTCAAACATGGTATCTATAAACCAAAAACCTTCCTGGCCAATTCTCTTCCTTCAATATTTGAACCTACAACAGCTAAGCAAGCCTTACAGATTTCAAAATGGAAGTCAGCTATGCAAAATGAATATAATGTCTTTTGTCGAAATAAGACTTGGGAATTAGTTCCTTTATCTTCTGATTATAAAGTGGTTGCTAATAAATGAAATTTCAGAACTAAATATCACTCAGGTGGATTTGTGGATAAATATAAAATAAGGTTGGTTGCCAAAAGCTTTTATAGACACCTAGTGTTGATTTCTTTTAACACTTTTAGTCCTATAGTCAATGCTTCTACAGTTTGAATTATCATCAGCTTGACAGAGCGTAATGAGTGATTAATTCATCAAGTTGACGTTTCTTAATGGCAGACTATCTAAGGCAGTATTTATGCTACAGCTTGAAGGCTTCATTGATGCATCTTTTCCCATTCATTTGTGTAAGCTAAATAAGGCCTTGTATAGCCTTAAACAGACACCTCGTGCCTGGTGTGAGAAACTTAAAACCACTTTACTTTAATGGGGTTTTCATAACTCTCAGGCAGACACTTCTTTGTTTTTCTTGCACACTGTTACTTTCTGAGTTTTGGTTCTTATCTATGTTGATGACATATTAATTATCAGTCTTGATATTGTTTTAGCTAATTCTGCTATTCTCAAACTTGGTAAAGTCTTTGCATTAAAGGATTTTGGTTATTTAGATTTAATTTTGGGTATTGAGTTTCTTTAAACTGCAGCTGGTGTTCATCTTTCCCGAACTAAAAATATAATTACGATTTACTTGTTCGAGCCAATGTATTTGAATGCAAGGGCAGTGACACTTCTATGGTATCCAATTTAAAGCTTTCTAAAGTTGGTGCAGAACATTTTTTTATGTCACTTTTTATAGAGGTATAAGATTGCTTTCTCTGTAAATAAACTTACTTAGTTCTTGTATTCTCCTGCCATTGCTCACTAGCAAGCATGTAAAAGAGTACTTTGTTATCTTCAATCTACTACTTCCTATGGATTGTCTTTTACTTTGGTGGTGATTACTCAATTCAAACATTTGCTGATGCTAATTAGCTTCTAGTATTCATGATCACAAATCTGTTGGTGCTTACGCCATTTGTTTTGGAGGTAATCTAGTTTCCTAGTCTTTTAGAAAGCAAACCATCATTACCAGGTCTAGTTCTGATAATGAATAATACAGGGCTTAGGCTACCACTTTTGCTAAGATCTCTTGGATTCAATCACTGCTTAGTGAGCTCAAATTCTCTCTTTCGTTTACTCCAATTCTGTGGACCGACAATCAAAGTGCTGCAAGTCTAGCACCAAATCCTATCTTTCATGCCAGGTCTAAACATATTGAGCTTGATGTGCATTTTGTTCTTGGTAAATCTTGAGCAAGGATTTAGAAGTTTGGTATGTTCCCAACACTGATCAAGTAACCAATGCACTTACCAATCCTCTTATTATTGGCACAAGCTCAAAGTTATTCCCAGACCTTTAGCTTGAGGGGAGGTGTGAGGAACTAAGGCAGTTGGTATACCTAATTCATCAACAGGCTCATGGGGTTGCTTATTACTAACTCATCAGGTGGTTTATCAGACATTAAAGTTGTTTGAATCAGAAAAGGTGCAGGGTGTTACAGAGTACAGAATTTAATCAAGCAAGTCAGTTGGTGAAGTTAAAGTTTGTTAATGCTAATGACATCCCAACTCAATTAGTTATTAACAAGTTAATTAAGCAACTCATCATTGATAATATTAGCTGTATTAATTAGAGAAGATTTTAGTAGCCTTCCTTGTGTATAAATACTTAGTTGTATTGTATGTTACGAATAGAGAAACTCAATAATACTATTGAGTTCAGTATCAGTTTTCTTTGAAATTAGTAGTTTAGAAGCTTTAAACTTAGCTGGAATCTTTGAAATCTATAATGATGCAATCAAAAATTGTTTTTCTTATTTAGCAATCAATTCTCAATTTGTAGTTTGGTAAGTATACGTCCGAATCGTATTGTTTATGGATTTAAAAGGCGGTGGTTCTCTAACGCAATTCAAACCAGAATTCTTCTACGTTACAATATCCGGGGCCGGCCGTCTTATGATATATATTCAAGGTACATACAAAGTAAATTAATGGGAGAGTGGGGTTGACCATTCTAACATATGCTGTGCAACCAAATTGATGGCAAACATCGATTTTATCTGTTGAAACCCAAATACATATCGAAGCAGTAGAAATAGGTCATTCAAACAGGTTATGGAAATACACTTCTGGGTCTATATATAAGTCTGCTGGCCACGCGTCTTCTTCTCATCATCCTCTTGCAAGGTGTCTTCAAGGGAAGTAATGGCCCGGGAGAAAGAAAGCAATCAAGCATAAACACAAGAATTCATGTATAATTTTGTGATTGACAGGGAGAAAGAAAAAGAGATCTCACTGCCACACTTGAAGTGGCGGGGCACCCTTCTGCCACAATATTTGAACAGCATTATGACTTGATTGACATCAAAAAGAGAAGCCAACTTAGGCGAAATGTTGGCTGGACAAACGCACTCTTAAGTGTTGAGTCCTAATACGCGTACAACAAGCAGGTGATGGAGTCTGCCCGAATACGAGCATGCGTTGACGCCTAGCCGTGCCTCCTGCCTGCACTGACTCGGCCTCAACCCCGCACCATGCACCATCTTCACTTCGCTCACCATCATCATCCATGTAAAAGCCAGCAAGATAATCAAGGTCGACGGAGAACTTCTCTTCAACGAAGACCTGCCTATGAAATCTACGCATGTTTTGACAGCCCCAGCGTCAACACCCCATATGTACATATATATATTTTTCAAAGATTGTGAGATTAAGAGATTATTATTCATTGAAGGAGTTGGTTGTAAAAGACCAAGTCTTGTCGTTTTTAACATTGGGTGACCAAGCTTTTGCAAAGCCTTCGCTGACTTTTTGTACGATTAACAAAGAAAATATATAAGCAGGAGCTGTGGGACGAAATGGCATTAGATGTGTATTAATTTGGTTCAGTATTAATATTGCAAAGCAAGGCCATTTGCTTCAATACGATTTTTGACCAGACAACGCTTAACACAGACACTGACAAGACAATGCATTAGATGATATATGTAAGAATAAACAAATCTATTTTAAAAACAAAAGGATAAAGGTTGAACTGAGTCGAGACAGGTGGGAGCATCTGATTGGGTTTTGGATGTTACCCAGACATCGTCGGTTAAGCTGAGAGCTAAACAAAGTTATAGGTATGCTTAATTTATAGGTATTAATAAAGTTAATGGTGGGAGGAATGGTACATGAACATCAATGATTTTGCAACAACCAATCAATCGAATATACGTGGGTATATATGTTTTCTGTGTTCGATCCCAAATAATTGATAGCTATAAGCAAATTGGTGTTCATCGTCCATCACATGTTTGTCGAGATATGTACTTACTACAAGGAAAGCATTGACGATAACGTAATTTGATATCAAATTTCTCCCAATTAAAATATGAACACTTGTTGTTTTGGTACTTGTCGGGAACTATTGAAGTGGGATTGGACGGATTGAGTAAAGAGTTTTGAAAGGAGGAACAAGAAACCTCGGTGGTTGGTGGTAATGACAATTCCTATCTGCTTCTGAACCATGATTGCAATTGTTGTCTGGCTCTCCACTGATTTTGATTCCATGGCTTGTAGGGGTGGGTAGATATGGTTTAGATGAGCTGTAAATTTATTGTATTTGTTTTAATTTGAAAAATCTATAATATTAATTTAATTTTTAAAAAAATAATTTAAATTAATTAATTTAAAAATTTTATAATATACTATAACAATATAAAAAAATTAAATCTTATCATTATATTAATTATTTAAATTTAAAAATAAATATAATTAAATATAAAAATTCAATCTTATTATTAATTAATTTTTTGAATTTGGAAATTAATTGAATTCAAAAGAATCAGAACACTCGATTTTAGTTACAGAGGACTGGCCCCCCAACTCGCACGTGAACTGCAGGTGCACCCACCACGACAATTCCTACAATTTTTTCGGCCGCGTTAGTTGTAACTCATACGCATTCCCTGTAACATGCACGCTCACAACGGCTTGAAAGTTCTCTAGCGGACTTGGGCCGCAATCCCAGCCGTCCGATCTGTTCTTCATCAAACGCTCCGCCTCCTCGCTTTCAAAAGAAACACACGCCGACAATCTCTTCTGCTGATTTAATTTTCTGTTATCGTCGCTCAAATCTGGTGAATTTTTTGTCTATTTTTGTACGGGATAAAAGTTTGAATCTTCTATCCGGCCGCCGCATTCGACGGCCAATTTTTTGGACTGTAAGCTTCTTCTCTTTTTAGTTTTCAACATTTTTCCGTTCTTTTAATACTTAGCATGCTACTTTTGTTTGATTTTATAACCTAATTAAAATGGTTTTTCTATTAATTTTTGCGGGGGATTTATTTTGTGATTGTTCTTGCTTAAACAAATCGTGAACTATGTGTGATTGATATGAGATTTTGAAAAAGATGTAGCTTGATTCTTTAAGCAATTATGGAAATTAAGACTAAAGGAAACGAAATGCAATTTTGAAATTCCAATCTTGTATCGTTTAATTTAATAGTTCATCTTCGTCTCTCTTTTTATTTTTTGGTTCTTTAATATTTAAACGTTTTGAGGGGTTTAATGTTGAAAAATGGAAAAAAATGTGTAAAATTTTCATCTTTTCTTCAATGATTATCTTAGCAATCAAACACGCTCAAGTTTGATATTTGAATTGTCTTATTACATATAATCCGAATTATTATTACTATTGTTTGATAAATTCAGTATGCATTTGTCAACCATTTTTGTATATTTGTAATTTTGACTGGGTGTCCTTTTGGACATTGTATCATGCAAATTTAATCATTTTTTTTTCCTTTTTTGGGGCTGGGATTTATTTATTTATATGCTGGTGATTTGAATTTGGGCTTTTGTGGAATTGCTAGGTTTGGTAGATGGGCATGTTTTTGAAAATGATGTAATTGGCTGGAGTTGAAGAAGTCTTGGCTCATAAGTCAGGTGCACTGTGCTACTTTTCTTCTTCTCGGTTATTGTTTCTTGGTAAATAAATGGGCTGTTTACAGTCTAAAGTAGCAAAGCAGTTCCCTGGACATGAGGATCCAGTACTTCTCGCTTCACAGACTGCTTGTGAGTATTTTTTTCACTCATTGTTTGATTAAAATTATCATGTTTTGGTTTTACTAATTGTTGTTTTGAATGATGAGTTGATGTTTCTTCAGTCGTTGGTAAGTAGGGAATGAAAAATTGGTAGTATCTACAGAATGAATATAATATATCCTGCTATAATGAAACTGAAACTAATTACAACAGGCAACTTGAGGATCACAAGTTGACTATGGTTCATAGTTTGATGAGTGACAGTTGTATGTGAGTAGCTCGTGGCACATACTGATATAATATATCCTCGCTTATGGTTTATCATCGTTGTGTTAATCTTTGTTTAAACATTATGAAGTCGATTATGCAGTTCATTTACATACTTATGACTCTCAAATCTCACCCCTTGCATGTGTTCTCATGTGTTCATGTGCTTACCTTCTGATCTTTGGAAGTTAATAATCTTCTATGCTGTTTCTGATCTCCAGTTAGTGTTAGTGAAGTTGAAGCACTTTTTGAACTATTTAAGAGGATCAGCAGTTCTGTGGTTGATGATGGGTTGATAAGCAAGGTATTCTGTTTTACACAGCTTCTGACTACTTACTTTTTTTTCCTCTCTTTCACTCACTCACATACAAGTTATCTCTTGTTTTGAGCTTGTCTTTGAACATCAGCACAGTTGGTGAGCATAGACAGTAAATAGCAAGATCCTCCTTGCTAACTAGTTACCTTTCTCTTGTAGCTGACCATTCACAGCAATAGTTTTCCCCTCAACAGCGATAAGTTACCCACCTAGTTTTTGTTGGCTCGATTGATTATTATTTCTTTTATCATTTTCTTTGTTACCTAGATGCACAATGATTTAGGTTTCTGCTTATTTTCTATGCTCTGGCTACAGGCTCATTCAATGATAGATTGTTGGCAGAACTGACACTAGAAGAAATATTGTGGTGACCCTGATTAGAATTATAGATTCATTGAGAAGTATCACTGCTTTTGAGAATTCTAGGTTTCTTAAAATTGATTTTGAACTTTTTTGTGGGTTGAACCTAGCAATGCTAATTTAGTGTCAAAAACAACTTGTTCAATATTTTTGCAATATGGTTGTTGACTTGTCATTTGAGATGTTTGGATTCTAGATATTATATATTCACATTTTCAAGGTATGACATTGAAAGCTTTTTGTTGTTAATGCAGGAAGAGTTTCAATTGGCTCTCTTCAAGAACCAAAAGAAAGAGAATTTATTTGCCAATAGGGTATCTGTGATATCCTACCCTAATAGCCGTGTTTGAATTGCTCTTTCATTCAGCTGTTAGCGTTCTGAGAATCTGAGATCAACTAATTTTTCATGCAGATCTTTGATCTGTTTGATGTTAAGCGGAAGGGAGTCATTGATTTTAGTGACTTTGTCAGATCACTCAGTGTCTTCCATCCAAATGCCCCCCAAGAAGATAAGATTGACTGTAAGTTGGCCAAATATACCCTATTAGCATTCAATTGAAATTAATCAAGTGTTTGGTTCATCCTCAACTTGCCATGGTACATGTATACTTACTTGTAATATTTGGCAATTTTTTGGCAGTCGCATTTAAACTTTATGATTTAGAAAATACCGGATTCATTGAGCGCCAAGAGGTATGTTGAAGGTTATGTTTCTCATTCTCTGAAAAAGAAGGTTCTGTACACATTTTGTGCTTGTCTGTATAGTAAATGCAATTCAGTGGGCAAGCAAATTGGATATTAACTTTCCTTTAACTTTGTATGCTTTCAAGTGGGGTGTGTCATAGTCCATGGTGGGGATAGTCAGCCTTTGTACTTTACCATATTACAAATTGTAGCTTGTATCCATGGTGTTGAACTGTTGATAATAGGAATCAGTAGTTACTTTCCAAGTAGGAAGTCTGAGACTCAAAACACCTAACTTTCCCGTCTAAACATAGATTACAGTCATTATAACATCTTTGTTAGGTTATTGGTAGACCTTGTTAGTCCTCTGTTTTTAGCTCATGCCCTGTTGGCTCTTTGTGCTGTTGTGAGACATATCAAATGAAAATTTCAATTATAGACTGTAATACGACATTTTTTGGCTAAAACTGTTGTTAATTGTCTTTGTGAAATATAATGGTCTTCATGTCGATTTAGCTGAAGATATGGACATTTGTACATTTCTGGTTTTTTAGTTTCTTTAAAACTTCTTTTCCCACATGAAAAATCTCTGATGATCAGATCTTTGTTCTCAAGAACTTGCTGAAGGGAGAAAAAAAACCCACTCTATCTTTCAGAAGTTTCTTTTGTTTTAGTTATCCCTTGTTAAACCATTCTTGTGGGCAATTTCATTGTATGTAATTTTGGCAGGTCAAGCAAATGCTAATTGCACTTCTTTGTGAGTCTGAAATGAAGTTGGCTGACGAAACCATTGAAGTGATACTCGATAAGGTTAGCAATTACTATTATTGTTATTACATGTTTCTTCTTGAAAACTTTTTTAAACATTCCAAATGCCCCAGCCCCCAGAACATGATATTGGAATGTGCTATCATCAAGTATTCACTACTAAGATAAGCATCTAATCCTACACTTGTAGGTTGCAACAGAAGTTGCTATCAGTTTTTGACCAAAAGAAAACTATAGCATTTTGTTGAATGAAGCAGCCATTTGATTTGAAATCTTGGGTGTCTGACTTATGAGTACAAGGTTATGGGTGTGTTGTTGGTGCTGATATTGGATATGTTTGTACTTTTCTGCTCATGGAGCATAAGTAATAATAACCACTTGTTTGGGTTGGATTAGGTTTTCATCAATTGATTGGGTTGGATTAAGTTTTCATCAATTGATTCTTATGGCAAATAATAATTTTTTTTTCAGTCATTTCATATTCACTTGTCTGTATGTTTGATTATTAGCTTTTGCAATTTTTTTTTAATATTTTATTTTGGTTTTGTCTGAAAGTCTATTTTGTTGTTTTTAATTTTTGTGGATAGACTTTCTTGGATGCTGATGTGAACCAGGATGGCAAGATTGATAAAACTGAGTGGCAGAACTTTGTTTCTAAAAACCCATCATTGTTAAAAATAATGACCCTTCCCTATTTGAGGTACGTAATCATGTAACTTGTCTCAGTCTCACATGCTATTCTTGGTTGCTTCAGACTGAAATTAATTTTCCTCGTATGAATGCAGGGACATAACCACATCTTTTCCAAGTTTTATTTTTAACTCAGAAGTGGACGAGACTGCTACATAAAGTTAATATGGGAGTTAGCATAGGAGTTGGCGCAAACTAGTGAGAGAACCTGCTTTTGATTCTTAAAATTAACTAGTGAAGAAACTAACAGCCAATAGATGCATGAATGGGCATGGCTGAATGTTAATTAGTCTAGTTCTCACATGTTTATAGAATGTGTTGGAAGTTAGTCGGTTTTTTATTTGTCTGCATCAATTTGAATGCAAATGTGATTTATCATGGGCCGCACCTGACGATGAATATCATCCAGAGAATTTGTTGGAACTTTGAGGGATGTTTGTTTATAATGTGAGGAAAAGGGAAAAGGGCAATTAGGTTAATTAGTTGGTTTATTGGGTTGATTTCATTATGAATAGCGTATCAGCTGATTTGCTTTCGTTTGAGAGAGCGGTTTATAACCACGTCGATGCTTTGTCGTCCACTCCATCAATACAACATGATAATGCAGTTTTGTAAGTAAGTGAACCAAGTACGATGGTGCGTTTTAATAACTTGCATGGACGCGGAGGTTGCCTTCGCAGGCCCTGGAATTGTTGTGCACGTTTTTAGTATTGACTTGTCCTCTTTCTCTCGTAACCTTCCATGACATTTCAGGGTAAGTATTAGTGATTTATAAATAAAATGATTATTAAGGGTATTAATCAAACGTGGTGTGAGATGATTGCGTTTTGTTTTGTCTAATCGAGTAGTTTGAAAAACATGATTCCAATGAATGGCTAAGATGAATAGCTATTTGATATAAGATTACATGAAAAGTCTGATCTAATCCTAACAGTTATGGGAGGAAACATCTACTCCTGAGAATAGGAAAACCCTGAAGTATGCCAGAAAAAAGGTTAAAAGGACATGAATTTGAGCAGAGAGGACGACAAAGACGTGCCCTCGTTCAATCCAAAAGGATGTCCTGCTATGTAGATCTGAGGTATGCTCTCCCGCCACTAGCTAACTTGAGCTTTCCAGTACTCGTGACATCCCCAAGCAATTCGTGGGAGAGAGAGTACGTTGCTATGAGCAAAATTCTTCAGTATCCGATTCTGGTTATACCCTTGTTTGCTGTTGCCGTTCTCACGTTGTTTCTTCTCTTTGCATCGATCAAACTCCCCTTTATTGTTCAGCCCGTTCGCTTGCAGACAGACCGGGCGTGTCTCTGGTCCTGCTGCTGCCATGTTGTTAGCTGCAATTATTTTCTTGCCGCCACTCTTCTGGTTTTTCTATCTCGTTCTAATAATCGTGTCTCCTCGGCGTGGAATTCTTTTTAATCTGTTTAAATGTGTATTTCACTGGTTCCATCACAATCTGCAATCGATCCCGCCTCTTATCGTCGTTTGCGTCACCCGACGTCGACAAAACACAGCACTGTCTCCTGCTCATCATGTTCAAGCAGAACTGGTTGACATGCCATGCAAGACGTGAACCCACGCCGACTCTCTATCCCCTCAGGAAATGGTCAAACAACGGAGCACAAGAAGGAGCAAAGCTATGTATAGGATTACAATTTACATGAATAATGTTATTATAAAATCAACTAGTTTTTGGTTTATAGGGTTCAAATATACCTTTTAACCCCACCTCTAACAATGAAATTTGGTCAGATTTTAGAACTAGTTGTTGTTATGATTTATGCTTCAACATATCCATCCGTCTGAGTAATGTTTTTATTGATACAATTCTTGATTTGGACTGATGCAATAAAGAGAAAAATTAGGTCTTTAAAATAGAATATGAAGTAGACTTTCTTTTTTTCTTAAAGTTGTGTGGTCACCTACCTCCACTTCAACCCAAAGAAACTAACAATTTGATAGTCTATCATCGAATGAAGATGGTCCATTGATTCAAGTAATTTACCGACTAGAAATCAGACTCAAAAGAGCGAATTTAAAGCATTCCCAAAAGAAAAATAAACTAATGAGCTAGTCACTTGGGTTTTATCTTGGACTTGAGTAAACCAAATATATTAAATTGCCCTCGTTATTGGGTTTGAAACCAGTCTGCCCACAACGCAGACAGGACATTTTTATGGTTCCCGTTGCTACTGTATACGTTGTTAGCAGCAACTTGGGAAACGTTAACGGTAAGTCCGGTTAAGGAGTTAGCAGTTCAGTCAACCTCAGTCTGTTTGCTAGTGAAGACCCGGCGGCATGATCATTACTTATTTGTTTCTCTTCCTTTGTGTTAATAACTTTCTACTGTAATTGTTCTCAGCTTTGAATTATATTAGTGTTTCTAATCACTAATAAATTATTTTCATCTATAAAGATTATATGATCTCACGCTTCTCTTCTTAACATGCCAATGCTTATGACATCGATGAATACCCGGTTTTGACATTGATATTCCTGCTTCTTGTGATTCTTTTGTTACTTGAGTTACTCTTAACATCCATCAGATTTCATCTCACAGTCCATCCACTCACTGTGCAATTCAGTATTTCTCAGGCCCTTCACTTTCCCATTATTTGATTCCAGTCGTGAAATGGAATCTGTTAAAGTTCATTCTTACAGGGTTTTATTACACTCTACGGTCCACTGCTGCTGTTGTGATTAACTTCAGTCAGCAGTAAGATAACCGTGAAGCAGCTTCTCCTCGACTTGAAAATCCTTTTGACATTGAAGGAAGCCCCGTACAAAATAACCCCAATTTGCATCAACCCTTTGTCTTGAGGCTGGAACCTATAATTAAGGCTAGCTTGCTACTGTAGATGAGAAATGAAGTTTGGTTTGTTCTTTGGTTATTAAAGGATGCATACGTACGTAAATGCATACATACATACATACTGCTTTACACTTTTTTCGAAAGTAAATCAGAATTGGAGGGCGTATGGTATTGGCCTCGCAGTGACAGGAAGAGGAAGATAGCTGGCTACGTACATGAAGTGGGAAGAGGAAGATAATAGTTTAGGAGTTGATGGAAGAGAAAATTCTTGCTCCAAGTGCGGGAGAGTTCTTCCTTTCTTAGGTTGCTTCTAATCCGTTTCTTAGGTTGTTTGAAAGAAAGGTGTTTATTCTTTTGGTTTTGGTATTGGATGATTGGTCTACGTTTAACAGTTTCTTAATTATTTTATCTGATTTCTTTTCTAAAAGCAAATAAGCATTGTTGCTCATTGAGATCTTTGTTGGACTTTATATGAACATAAGCATACACAATATAGCTGTTAATAATCAATCTCCGGTGGTAAAGTAGATCCTTTTGCTTTTCTTCAATGATTATACATAAAATATTTCTTGCACCCTTTGCCATTTAGATTAGACAGGGAGAACTTCTATTACTAGATTTGTAATTAAATGAAAATTATGCATAAATGTCCTTCAAATTCATAACTCAGACTAGACTAGACTACACAACACATACTCAGAACAAACAGTTAAAAAGATCGGCTCGTTATGATTTATTTCAATACAGAGCTCAGTACGCATGGAAAGACAGTAAGTACTATACTTGTAATACCTATTGATTCTTGAAATCAACTGGTGAACACTTAGTTGATCTGTCTGTGACATGAAATATCAACAGTCGAATTATATGAAATAGGCTATTATTATTAAATATTTTCATTTCAATGTCGCATGCTTGGACTTCAATGGTGTAGCTGTAGGTTTAGGAAATTCCGTGGCCATAGCAACGCATGTGATTGATCGATGTCTCGCGACAAAGGAAACTACCCAGAAGGAATTTAGAAGACACTTGCATCAAAAATTTGAACAACTGCATGCAGAAAAAGAAAGTAAGCAATCGGCAAGGCTACTGTGGAAAATAAAGGCAGTTTGGTTATTGGTTCATTCGAGATTGATTATACCACTTGGGAAAATCACATTGAACGGCATAATTTATCTGTGCTCCGGCTGGGTGGGTGGGGTGGTATGGAAGAGAAGCCATTGCCTGTAGAAAAAAGTATACAATACAATCCGCGATACTTTTACCATGAAAAAACGTGAACATTGTTGACATTGCTAATAGCTAGCGTACTCGGCTATCGAAAAGCTGGCCAAGGTAATGACTTCCGCACGATGCGGCCATTGATAAAGTTTAGCTATGGACATCAAATATGTAGTCGTGTATATAACACAGTGACGATGAAGTCTTAGTCCCCGTATTGATTGATTAAACTTGGGGGATGTGAATACAATATAATTTGTATGTAAGAATTATACTTCTTACGTTGAATGGTTGAACTATTGAGTGTCCGTAATTGAGAAAGCAGAAGGGGTTAATTGTCAAAAAGGCAACCGAAAAAGCGCTTTCGTTGGAAAATACTTGGTTGCCTAAGAAGCTTATTCCTTAATGTTCCATGGACTTGTCGAAAGAACTCAAGGAAAGTTATAATTCTTAAAGTAATTAATTTTATTTTCTTATTTTTTAATTGATAAAAATTACATCAACTGAAAACAACATCCTTGCAAGAAACAATTCCACAATACCAAATTTGTTCATGGCGCAGCAGATGGAAGATGAATATGCAGAAATACTTAATCAAACAGCAAAAGAACACACTTTAACACGGATCAAACAGCAAATTTGTTCAGCCATCACATATGGCCTGCATCCACGGCAAGAAACAAAACCACAACGATATTGATTACTCAGCTCAGCGATACCATACAAATGTATCAGGTGGAAGAAGATCAAGCAACAAGCAACCTGAGAACTTAAGACAACTTTCTTGAACTAGTTATTTTTTGCTTATCTCTTTCTTTTGAAGACTACTCAATTGGTGATTGAAATCAATCAACCTTGATTGTATATGCTTCTTGCTTTCTATATTGAATTCCCTTGATGGCAGCTCACTCATAACAGTCTTCCACTAAGAAATCATCTACAACCTTAATTGATTATTTGCCAGCTAATACAAATTTATAGATTAACTAATTTGTCCATGTCAACATGCCATGTCAGCCTAAGTTTCTTCTCCATACAAGTTTGAAGCACCAATCCTCACAATTCTCCACATTCATTTAAGCTTCTAGTAATCAACCTGTAAGCTTTCCACTGCATACAGCAATAGTCAACAACTGCAAATGTCTACCAAGTCTAAAGAATATTTAAACTTGGTAGAAGGTAGTGACTTGGTCAACATATCAATTGAGTTATCAGCAGTTGAAATCTTTTCAAGCCTTATATCACCTTTCTCAATTTCATCTCTTATGAAATGCAATATCATGTTTATATGTTTGTTCTTTCATGATGCACCTGACTTTTTCCCAAATGAATAGCACTTTGACTATAGCAACACATTTCCACATAGCTTTGTTTCATACCCAATTCAGCAGTCAAGCCAGCAATCCGTTTAGGTTCCTTCACCGCTTCTGTTGCTGCTATGTATTGAGATTTAGTTGTTAACAGGACCACTACATTCCGTAGAGATGATTTCCAGCTAGTCAAACATCCACATACTGTGAATAAGTAACCTGTTAATGATTTCTTGTTGTCTACATCCCCAGCAAAATCTACATCAACATATCCAACTACCTCTTTCGAACTTCTGTGTCTTCTATATATTAATCCTAGATTTGTTGATACTCTTAAGTAGAAGATAGTGAGTTGGTCAACATATCAATTGGGTTATCAGCTGTTGAAATCTTTTCAAGCCTTATATCACCTTTCTCAATTTTATCTCTTATGAAATGCAATCTTATGTTTATATGTTTTTTACTCTCATGATGCACTTGATTTTTTCCCAAATGAATTGCACGTTGACTACTAAAAAACACTTTTACAGAGCTTTGTTTCATACCCAATTTAGCAGTCAAGCCACCGATCCATTTAGCTTCCCTCACTGCTTCTGTTATTGCTATGTATTTAGATTCAGTCGTTGACAGGACCACTACAGGTTGTAAACATGATTTCCAGCTAACCAAACATCCACACATTGTGAATAAGTAACTTGTTAATGAACTCCTCTTGTCTACATCCCCTGCAAAATCTACACCAACATATCAAACTACCTTTTACGAACTTGTGTGTTTTTCACATATTAATCCCAGATTTGTTGATCCCATTAATCATGTAAGCACCCATTTGGCAACATACTAGTGTTCTTTCCATGAAGTCCCCATGAATCTATTGATTACATAGCATGGACTACATCAGGTCTTGTGCACATTATCAAATACATAATACTACTTAATAACGCTTGCCGTATGGGATTCTTTCCATTTCCCTTTTCTCAGAGTTTGATTTTGGGCTCTGACAGCTTGAGAGTTTAAAATGGATGACTAAAGGATTCATAACAGGTTTGGACCGGTTTGATAGGTTTTAACTCACCAATTTACCAACTGATCACAACCTAATACTAAAAACAACATCAATAGCCTTGCAAGAAACAATTCAACAATACCACATATGTTCCTGTCGTAACATATCAAAGATGAATATGCTAAATACTTAATCAAACAGTAAAAGAACACTTTTAACACTGATCAATTACAGGTTTAGCCATCATATATGGCCTACATCCACGGCAAGAAACAAAACCATAGCTTTATTGATTACTCAGCTCAAGAAGCATACAAGTACGGCAGGTACAAGAAGATAAAGCAATAAGGAACTTAAGAATTTAAGACACCTCTCTTGAATTGGTTATCGAAATCAATCATCCTTGATAGTATATGCTTCTAGCTTTTTATATCGGATTCCCTTGATGACAGCTCACTCATAACGGCCTTTCCACCAAGAAATCAACTGCAACCCTAACTGATTATTTGCCAGCTAATACAAAAGAAAAACAGACTTAACTAATTTGTCCATGCCATGTTAGCTTGAGTTACTTCTCAATAGAGAAGAACTAGAGAAAGTGGAACTAGTTTATACCCTATTCCTGTTGATAATGATTTTCTTCCTCTTTTTTTGTGTTTGTTCTTTTAGCTACTTTCTTTGATTCATTCTTTCTATAATGGTGATTAGTGGATTTCAAGATATTCTATTGGGTTTTCATTAGGTTTATCTCCTGGCCTTTGTTTCATTTGTTGAATCTATGTTAATTAATAAGAGGTTTTTGGTTCGTGTTATGCACATATATACTACTCAAATGGCTTCTTTTGTGAGTGGTTTGTGAACGTTCTTTGGTTCAGGTGATTAATATCTTGTTTCTGTACTTCAAACTTGGCTCAAACGATCGAGACCTTCTTCACTGTCCCATACTCATCATGTTTCAGCTTCTGGTTTTCGTCCTTCTATTTACATGATCTGTCAAACTTCCTTTGAGCATTTCTCGGATACTGTTGCTACCTTCTTGTTAGTCGCCATCGCTCTTCTGGTTCATCAACCTCATCCTCATAATCACATCTCCATTCCATGCAGTGCTTGGTTTTCTTCGTTGGCTCCTTCACTCTCTACGATCAATCCCAACGCACATTATTAAGTTTCCCTCCCCAGCATCAACCGTCTCCTGCTCCACTACCACTTCAACCACAGCTACTTGTTGAATTAACATCGCAAGATACCAGTCCAGACGTTGATGGAGCTGAAGCATGACCTCCAAGAAATGGTTCCAATGGAGCCTAATAAAATTTACATGAAATGAAAAATATTAAATGTAATTGTAGTTTTATAACAGGAGAACCAGAGAGGGGATGGGGTGTGATGAGGATATATGTTGGGTGCGTTTAGTAATAATCCGTTGAATATTCACAAGCGGACCCATATGATCAGCCAGTCCAAGGTGACCAAAATGGCCCAAAAGGGACCACAAAGATTAATACGTTATCGCCAGCGGTATCGTGCAATCCGAGTCCGCTCATCGTTTCGCATCGCCAACCGGACAAGACTACACAGTTTATTCCTACTCGGTCATATAAAGGAATAAAACTCAGCACCGACTCACTCGTTTTAGCCATAATACACAGCGGAAAACCTCAATGGATTTCCCTGAGCAAGACGTGGATATCTTCGGAGAAGAATACGAAGACAACCAAGAACAAGAACACGGCGCGCACGAGTCCTCGGCTTCGCCATCCCCGTCATCCTCCTCGGCCTCCTCGTCACGATCTTCGTCATCGTCGTCATCTGCTTCATCCAACGGCAGTGATGGGGGAGACACCAGCAGTGCCAATGGAAGTGCAAGCAGCGGAGGAGAGGAGAATGGAGAAGAAACAGAGAATGTTAATAATATGAATAACAACAATTTTGAAGATTATAGTTATGATAGTAGGGGTTTTTATGAAGAAGAAGAAGACGCAGAAGAAGAGAAAGATCTATTTGGGTCTGATAACGAAGATTATTGTAAGACCACTGCAATTAGTCCTTACCCTATTCCTGGTAATTATTATTATTTATTCTTTATTTTCTTCTACCATTTTTTTGTTCTTTCTTTTCTGGCTGGCTCTTTTAGGTTAATTAGTAGATTTGAGCTATTCCTTTGGGTTGTATATTAGATTTCTCTCCGGAGCTTTGTTTTATTTGTTGTTTTTATGTGTTAATTTGTAATATGTGGTGGTTTTGTTGCTTCCTGGGCTTAACAGAAAAATTACTTTATTAGCTTGCGTTGCGATTGTTTTATTAACCTTTTTATTAACGGTTCTATTGTTCAGGTGATGGTTTGTTTGCTCTTCATTTTAAGAGTACTCAACTTCTGATTAAGCAATAAACTGTGTAAAGCGATGGAATACTCTATTAGTTTGCTATTCCCTAAATGTTTCAAAAGTTTCATGTTGAAGAGTGCTAATTCTGTACTTACATGAAACTGTTGTTGGCCTTTTTACCAAGTATTTTAGGTCATAAGTATTGTTGTTTCTCTGCACAAATAGAAATATTATTTCTTCAATCTGTCATTGGCAGTGCTGCCCGTCATACGCAATTCTAACAACCATGGTGGTAGAGGGGCTTTTGGACGTGGCCGATGGCAAAATGATAGAGGAGGACCAGGCCTTCTTCCTCGACCTGGACCTTATCCTCCAAGGCAGGGCTACGGCCATGGCTCTAAATTTTCAAATGGCCGTCATGATGAACGGTTTGTTTCTGAATTTAAGCTTACAAGGAGTGAAGAAACATTGTCAAGAAAAGTTGTAGCATTCCAAGAGGTAATCAAGTTGTCGTTCCTTGTATTTGTTTACTTTCTTCACTGAGGATCTGTCAGGTTTTTTCTTGGTTGATCTACCAATAACATATACAATTTGTTTACTGTCACAAAGTCATCAGATTTTTTCAAATGATATGTTGATCAACCCATTCTGTATCTTTCTTCTTGCAACTACAATTTTATATTCGTAGAAGGTAATGAAAAGTGCAAGAAAATTAAGTGGTGCAAGTGTGCCATTTGGGTGTTTTTGATATGGGTTTATTTATGTTTCATGGTCTTGTTGTTGATGTGTCTTGTGGAAATTGTCAACCCACCATGTATTTGTAATATGCCTGCTGCTTCTTTTGGTGGACTCCCTTTATTTATTCCTGGCAGAATCCTTGTAGGTAGTGAGTTTGTTAGTTTACATTGCTTATTTTTCCTGAATTGGTCTGTTCAATCAAATAGCCATGTGAACTCGCTAGCTATAGTCGCATAGAAGGTGGAGATGTCTACTTTGATGATCGCAGCTTGGTAAGCTTTCCAGAAGCTGTTCTTTTAACGGTTATTTATTTTTGGATAGGTTTCTTTTGCTATGATTACTTGTGCTGATTGTAACCTTATGCTTATGCACTTGATTTCATGTTTGTAGAGGCTTTTTAAGCGTCTCATAACTGAAGATGTTGGAACTGATCTAAATGAAGGTTTTGGTACTTTTATTGAGAAAAAAGGTATGCTAGTTGTCTGGAATTTTGCAATCACTTCCATTTGCATTGGGATGATGCAAAAGCAATTATGTTTCCTTCTATGTATGAATTTCTTTAGGGTTATGGATGAGAGGTAATGCATATGAGTAATAGTATCTTCTTTTTTTTCCTTTTTTTTTATTCTGTGAACCAGAATTAGGCTCTGAGGGATTTGGTGACTTGCTTGCTTGCATAAGAGACAAAAATATCCCGCTTCAGAACATGCATTTTGTGGTATAAAATGTGGTTAATAGCTTTAGTTCTTGTACGCATACTGTGCTTTTATGAAGGTTACAAACTAATCTTTTCCTTCTCCATTTGTTTTCTTTACAGACTTTCCGAAACAACCTCAACAAGGTAATTGCTACCTTGGGCTTGACTGCAAATAGTTTATTATTCCTTGGTGTTTTATTTGAATATCTTTTATTAATGATGAATTTTTAGTCCCAGGTGAGACACTGTTTAATTCTCTTCCCTGAATGTGCTTGCCGCTATTTAGTGGATTGTTGAATTACCGCTTTTAGGAGATGCCTATACTATGGATACAAATTTTTGTTATGCACACACATAGATAGGCTTTATACTCAAGGAGTTAATGATTGAGGCATTCTTGAAGAAAATAGGTGAGCAATTGAAGATTGTCAGACATATATAGGATATGCTAACATTTTTTCATGTTTGTTTACTGCAATTGAAGTAAATAAAATACCTAATAAAAGTTCTGTCAACCTACAGATAGCTAGTTAGCTTATTCCGGTTTCTGCCCATGAGCTCTTTTGGTAGGTGAATAGCATGTTATTGTTCTTTATACCTTCTTTATTGTTTTTCTGCAGATACTAGCTACTGCTTATGTCCGACATGAGCCTTGGGAAATGGGAGTCCATAAAAGGAATGGGGTGGTCTATCTTGATGTGCATAAATTGCCAGAAAGGCCAAAAAGTGAGTTGGATCGTCGAAGGTACTAGACTTTTATGACTTTCTCTGAAAACAAATGCTTTATGACTTAAAAGTTTGTGAGAGCTTGAAGATAATAATTGATGATTGGTTGCACATTTTCCAGTCGGTCCAGCATTTCTTGATATAACTACTTGTATTGGACCATTATTTCTTTCATCACTGCTATCATCAATTCGAGTGAACTCATTTAGCTTTGAATTGTTTGTTTAGATGTTACTGGGGATATTGTTTTGAGAACCTTGCCACTGAGGATCCAAGAAGAGCTGATGGAGAAGGGATTCATCATGTTGATGCCAATGTTGAATACTGTGCTGTGATTAAAACCAAATTAGGGGCTCATCGTATTCTGATGGGTGCTGAAATGGATTGCTGTGACTCAACTGATGATGGAAGAAGGTTTTATGTGGAGTTAAAGACAAGTCGTGAGGTTGGTACACATTCTTGTATTGATTTCATACTACCGTGGTTCATTTTGTTTCCTTCTTGAGTTTTTCCCCTTAGTAACCTTTCCTAACCATTGATAATCTGTAAATGTCTTTTTGATACTGCAGCTGGATTATCATACTGAAGAAAGATTTGAGAGAGAGAAACTTCTCAAGTTTTGGGTACATTTGATTTCCTAGAATGGCTTCGAATTTATATCTGTTTCGTTAACACATCAGATTTATATTATATCCATGTATATTCTGACCTAGCACCTATAAATCACTTGCAGTACTAAAATACACTTGAGTTTTTTGTACAATGATAGGAGTTTTCATTAAAACCACTTGGTAAGCCATCATTCAAGAAGAAAATCTTGCATTACATAGTTTAACAAACGTACACGGGAGGCTCAGCAGCCCTCGAAAGACTGCACTAAAGCTTTGAGTTCTCAGTAGCCACAATATCGATGGAGTTACGTACCGAAACCCGTTAAATTACCCAGGGAAAAGTTCCCAGAATATGCTGATGTTTCATATATTTTTTCCAATCTCAAGGAGATAGGTTTGGAATCTTAAAAAATTCATCAATTATACATAGTCAGCAGACCGGTTTAATAATGCAAATAGGTGAATGTTCTCTGTAGTGTTTTTAGAAGGACATGAATAATGTATCTAGATTTTCAACTCTTCAATTTCAAAGCACTCAACTGAATCAAAAAATGGTGGACAGGTTGTACAGAGCAGCTGAGACTAGCGAAATTTCTGGATAAGAAGATAGACCAACATCTATTTCGAATTCTACTTTTTGCTGATGAAGTTTACTATTTGTTAAATCATTCACATAACATCTCTTTAAATTCAAAGATCTGAAATTTGTGAAATGGATGATATTTCTGGCATCATAAATCATATTTTAGATTGTTATCTAATGGCACTATATGCTATTTGGTAATGCATGTAGCTCTATTATGTATATTGCCATATGGAATATTTTTGTCCAGAATTTTCATTTTTCCTATTAAAAACTATTTTCTTCCATGGGATTATTAGAAGTAATACTTGGTTGTGTTATATGTTACAGATACAATCTTTCCTGGCTGGTGTTCCTTTTATTGTTGTTGGATTTAGGTAATTTTCATTTTTAGTTCTTCTAGTCTTCTGCATTATAAGAAACACTGCATGAACTTGTAATGAGAAAAGGTTAGAAATAATTTCTATTGAAGAGAATTGTGTACATTTTCACCCAATGGACTTATCACAAGTTGACAAATATGGTCGTGGATCTCCTCTCTTTCCCATTATTTTTAAACATGTCTGCTTATTATGTGCAGTTAGAGGAGGGTGATCTTTTTTCAAAGCACTTTGTTATCTATAGATGAGCCCGATTTAGATTCACAATATTATGTTGATCTTGATGCAGGGATGATGAAGGTCGGCTTGTTCGGACCGAAAGATTGAGAACCAAGGATATTACACACAGAGTGAAAATGAAGAATTACTGGCAGGTCAATTAGCTGTCATTGCATGTGAATTAAATCTAAACCTGTTGGCTTACAATTGTTAACTTTCTTGTTGGTGTAACTCATGCCAGGATCCATTTCTCAGTAAAATGGTCTATGGTTGTAGTTGTAAATTTTTGGTGTTGCTCATCTGATTTTAATTGTTTAACGAAAAATGGTTCAGGGAGGAGTTTGCTTAGCATTTGCTGATGAAGTACTATGCTGGCTCTACGGAACAGTAAAAGAGAGTGAGTCGAGAATCCTCATCTCGGTTTTCCCCTTCATTACATTTGCTCTGCCATCAAATGTTTTTGGGCCAACAAATGGTTATTTGTTCTGTTTGTGTGACTTCAGATGAAGATTACATATTGCAATACGCTCCGCCATCCAACAGACTAGAGCTTCTGCAAGCCCATTCTTGCCCAGATGCAATTACTAATCACGTTGAGCAACCGTAAAAATTTTTTCTGACTTTTTACGAAACATGAATGAATAATTGAAATACAAGATTAAAGAAGGCTGCAGCAGCGGCAGCAGATTAAGTCATGATGTCAGAATTTTTTTTGCTTCAAATAGTCTGTTGTAATTTTGAGATGAATAGAACTTGCGATCATCGGTGAGATTTACGTAAACAAAAAACCAAGCTTACCCCTATAATGGATTGGGGGATTTGTTGTCACAACGAGTGCAATTCTCGTTTCTCTCCACACAACCTCTGCATCTTTGTAATGTTACTATTAGCCTATCATTAATGAAAAATGAAGCAAATGATCCATTTCTGGAGCTTAATTCGCTTGCGCAATAGTATTTCTTAAGACAAGAAAATAGTATTGAATTAATGAACAGGTTATTAATATTTCTGAGTTATCTAATCGATGGGAATCAGAATTGATAAATGCCCTTTCGGCTGGGGATGTACAGGGTTGAGATCAATAGCACGTGTCTACAAGGGCACATGCAGTGGAGATACTGCGTACGATACGCCACGGCCATGGACTGATCGACAGAAAGGTATTCAACTTGTACCTCTCAGTGTGCCTCCGTAGAAATCCAAATTCAATTCTGAGTGTAAAAGACAAGCAGGAATTAGAAGGTGAAAATCATTAATATGGAGAGAAAGGTGAGGGAAGAATCGATGGAGAGCATCACGGAGAGACTTTCCTCTCTGGACGACCTCTACTTTCCCCGCGCTCTACAATCCAACGCCACCACTCCTTCTCAACGCAAATCAATCCTCCTTGACCTCCTCTCCAGAGACGCTGCCGTTTTCCTTGGTATTCCAATTTATGAATTATCCTCCTCTCTTTTTCTATATTGTCTTTTCCGTAACTCTGTCAAAGTTTCGCCAAAATTACGGAATTAGATGAACTTTAGGATTATTTAGTTCTTATTTTCTGTTTAGTTTTTGAGAAACTACGGATGGGAAGAATAGCACGGAAATTTTGTGCTTGTCTTCCTTAATTTGGCATCCAGATAATTACAAAAATTAGTTTGAAGCAGAAACACTTCTACTATGAAGGGTTTTTTTTTCTTCTGTTCTTTTCATTTCCTTTCATTAAAGCAGCTTTACAATTTTCTGTTCCTCCGAATTGTCTCAGCAATCTAACGCAGTATAATGGAACTTTAATACGTTTAACTATCTTAACATGGTAAATTACCTGATTTATTTGTTTCAGAAAGATACGGATCACAATTGACTTTTGATGAACTTGGAGAGTTTGATATACTAAACAATGATTACGAGATAAATTGGCACTTAAAGAATCTTAGGAGCAAGATGAATCCAACTTCGGAAGAGTTGCGGTCGAGGTCAGTAATGGTGAAGAACAGGAGACTGGCATTCCTTAATAAACTCATACATGATGGGCAGTACTTCTCAGAGGATGCAATGAGGGAGAGGGAACCATATTTGCACCATGAGTATGTGGGAAAGTTTCAGGATTTGAGCGGGAGGAGTATGGCGAGGCCGGGGGAGCGGTGGTCGGAGACATTGATGAGGAGAGTGGAGGAAGCGGCTTTGGTGGCAAAGATTAGGGAGGAGCAGCAGAGGTTGGGTGTGGCTGAGAGGGATTGGATTGGTAATGAGAGAGGCCAAGAAGGAGAAGAGGAGGAGGACGAGGAGGATGAGGATGAGGAAGAAGAGGAGGAAGAGGACAAAGCAATGAAAAATGCCAGTGGGGTTGTGCACTCCACCGAGGTAATTATTCTGTTCTTATTCTTTTGTTACTTAGTTTCTCAATTTCTGTATATTTTATCTACAAATTTTTTTGTTCAATATCTGTGCTTTTTTACTTCATTCAACTCAACAATGTATTTTCTCAGTGATTGGGAAATTTAAAGACTACCTGACAATTGTTATTTGTCATCTGGAGCAGTGAAGATCTACACTAGGTTATAGAATGTGAAATAGTTATATTAGCTATCTGCTGAAACATTTTGAATTGTATTGTGAGGAATTCCATTTCAGCAAACACACGTTGCTCCTATTTTGGTGGTGGTTTTTTTCTTGCACTCCTACACATTCAAATTTTCTCCGCCTAGTGTAGGTTTCTCAAATGACTGAAAGATTTTAGGAACAGCATAATATTGAATTTCAATTTGTTTTATGTACTTACAGTGCTTATAACTGACCTCTTTGGGCCATGTAGAAAATACATCATCAATCTTCATATTGGCGAATTCTGATTTAATTTCAGAGGGTCAATTTTGTATTGTAAATGTTGTATTGTTGAAAAATTATGGTCATGGGCTGATATTGCTAACCTTGGAAAATAAGATCTGATGTTAACATGCTATTTTAGTGTTTCTTTCTGCTTTCAAACTTTAGCCTGCACCTAGGGCAAATTCAGCAAGTTCCTTTATTGTTTGAGCCATTTCAAAGATTATAGCTGGTTGATGAACATCTTTCATCCTCTTGAAGAGAAGGATATAGGCTAACTAGGTTATTAATTGTGTAGAAGCTTATTGTGTTTCTCTTTAAATCTCTTAGAGTCCTGTGCAACAATGCCTATTGTGCTAGTGCAAGTCAATATGGCTATTATTGTGTTTTGCTTCGTGTCTCCTTAATTGTGATCTCTTTCTTGACAATGAGAGTGGGATAATGAGCCACTTTATTACTACTAATCAAAACTTAGAGGAACAAAGGTCAGATAATGTTTGGTGCTGTGTCCTTATCTTTTATTTTATAGAACGAAAATAGAGTGAAGGCAACCAGAAGTGTAGGAATTGTCAAACGCACCTTGTTTTTTCCCCAATGTTTAATGTAGGTATAGGGCCATAGAACATACTAAAAAAACAAAAGAGAAGGTTTTGCTGATTATTACAATGGCTTTACAAGGTAGTTCTCAAATGATTCAAAATCTGTGGGAAAATATTTCTGTATATTATGATTCAACATCTGTGTTCTGAGCGCATTTTTCTTTTTGTCTAGTTGTAATGCATTAGCATCCACCATCTGAAAGTTGGTGTTTGTCTCTTTCTTCATTTCTTCAAACTTCCCAAAGGTTGTTCCTGACATGTTGAGATTTGCACTTTTAGATGCCCATAAATCATTCTGTTGCAAACAACGGTGCCCAATTCTCCACAGCGGAGCACAATCATGGGGCAGCACCATCTGCAGAAGAGACTGAAGATTTGATGGAACAGTTCACCTACATCATGCAGCAAAAGTTTCTGTCTGGTGAAGATCATCTGCATTTTGATTACTCAAAAATAGACAACGACGAGACACTGGATGATCACTGGCTCAGAGAAGTGAGTCAGGATGCCGAGGAGAAGTATTTCGCTGAAGATTAGGAAGAACAGCGATTGCATTATCTTGTTCCGTAGTGTTTACTACATGTGATACTTGTTAACTAGTATTAGAGACTAATTACTGTTCTTATATGTCATGTGATCACCTGTTTGTTCTTTTATCCGATTAGACTTCCATAAACTGGAATAACATTCTTCTCTGGCTGTTCTGAATCTGATTCGTTTGCATGGTATTCAAAGCTAGTAAATTGACATGTAAAGACACTGTTCAAAAACAAGCGGAAGGGAGAAAGTAGGCATATTGAAGGTAGCCCAGATGGTGAAGTGGAAATGTGTGTCGGGTCCTTGGCTTTTTTTTTAATGTACATTGGATTTTATTCAAAGCCTAATCAACGACGTTAGATCTTTGATCAAAACGTTCTCATCGGATACCCCGTTTCTTGGTGGGATCCTAATCTACTAATCATGCGCCACGTATACCCCCGTACTCCCTCAATAAATATCTTAGTAACCGCATAGAAACTGCCCTCGACTATTAAAATGCAAAGAAACCAAGCTGTCCCCGCCGAATTATCGGCTTCCTCGCCGGAACTTTAAAAATATTTATTCCCATTCTAACCCCACCTCTCTCTGTGTCTGCCCTGTTTTTGCCTCAAATAAATTCTCGCCAGAGAGAGCATGGGCTAAGCCGCTAAGCTATAAAATACTCTGTACCAAAACCCCTAGCTTGGTGAGACCTAGGGTTACTGTAGTCGTTTAACGCGCCATGTGTCGGTGATTATCGTTGAACTCTCATAAAAGAAAAAATCTTCGTCGGCGAAGGAGCATAGGAAGATGTATAGAGACCGAGTTGTAGGTGGGTCCAAGTCGGAAGTGGTTTTGGGACCAGTTGATCGGAAGCGGATTAACGACGCATTAGACAAGCAGCTGGAGAGATCTTCCCCGTCCACTTCGAGAACGACGATCAACGGCAAGGGTATTTCGTCTGTTCTCTTGGGGAAGTATCCAGTAGGTCATCGGCGAGACACTCTTGCTGCTTCTCTCGCCAGAAACCCTGTTTCTGATGGTAAAATTCATAAACATAAGTCTCTCCTCCAGTCAGATGAACAGAAGCATTTATTCATTTATATAATTCTTGTGTGTAGATTTGGTTTATTTGTTATTAGAATATTTTCTTTTTCTTGTCTGAGATTTTTTTAAAAAAAATCCTTTTTTGTGTGTTAATTTGAAAGTTCATGTTTTGAGTTACATTAAATGATGAAGGTAGTGTTGATATCATTATTGTTATGAGAAAATTTAAGAAACAACCGTTTCCGAAGACTACGAGTTTTCTTTTACATGTTTCCCAATGATCGGCCATACAATCATCAACTATGAATACTTAACGTTATCAGTTTGATTAAATTGATTGTGTCTACGAAACATTTGGTAAGTGAATGTATTCAATGAGCTAGCTCTCAAACTGTGGAAGACTCAAATCTTTTTTTCCATTAGGTCTTTATGTTTTATGAGAATTGCTGTTTAAGTTACATTTTTGGGATTGCCGAGATTGGCCTTCATCAATTTGTTAGTGATGGTAGTAAGATCTAAACTAGCCAATCTCGGCTTCCTATAATATGGGGTGTAATGACTTTTAGGTCTCAACTGCAGGATGCAAAATGCTAAATTGTAGTGAAAAGTGTGTGGGTCCCACTAAAAGTTGAGGCTACCCATCTCATTATTAGCTTTACTTCGAAAATTAGTAGAATCACCTCAATATGAAATGTATCCTTCATCAATCTTGTGAGAATACTTTCTCTGAGTTAAAGAGAGTCTAACATTACTTCGCTTGAGAAGAAGGAATAGGAATGTTGTGGAGTTGAGTCTTCTTGTGAAGTTGCTATGCTTCTTGGTTAAGAATCTCTTTTTATACCATCTGTGTGTGGTTAAGGATGGAATTTGTTTCCAAGTTTGTAAAAACTTGGAAACAAGAGAGGTAACATTCCATAAGAATGTGTCAATGAAACATGTTATACATCTAAAGATTCTTTAATGCTTTACTTTTCCTCGTATGAAACAATGAAAAGTAACTCTAGAAAGTTTTGTAATTTTTAAGCCATGAATGCTGCTTGCATGCCAACTGTTTTATATGGCTGTGATTCTGCCGTTCCCTTAGCCTCCCTCATAATTTTGTTTTATAACTGTATTATCTTATTAACAATAATGAGATATGGAGATGTCCATGTTCTCATCAGTAAACTGCTATGATCCAATGCGTTTAATGTACTTATACGAGATCTTATTTTTCTGCCTCTGGCTGCTGTTATGAAGCTTTAAAACAGATTGATTTATTCGTAAAGCATGGAATAAGTCTGCCTCTGTATGCATAAAGGAAGAAAAGTTGAACAAACCCTCTCCTTTTCTAACATTATACTTACCTGCTTGAATATTGTAGACTGTTCTCGTCAGTTTGATGATGCAAAAGAATCTCATTTGGATGTAGAAGAATCTGAAACAGACAGTGAAGAGTCATATGTCAGTGGTTCTGATGGGGATGACACATCTTGGATCTCGTGGTTTTGCAATCTTCGAGGAAATGAATTCTTTTGTGAAGTGGATGATGATTATATACAAGATGATTTTAACCTCTGCGGACTAAGCAATCAAGTTCCATATTATGATTATGCACTTGACTTGATTTTGGATGTTGAGTCCTCTCACGGTAAGCTCATGTAGTAAGCATGTATTGCATGTTTGTTTCTATATATTATTATCGAAATGATTGACATAGATTATAATGATCATCAATATAGTAGTATTATGGTTCTTCACATTAACTCCTACTCACACAATGGAACTGCCATTCATTATTTGGTTATACTATTATCCCATCTTAGGAGGTGATGCTTTGGTTATAAGTGTTCTTAGTCATTTTACTGGTGTTTTTGTGTTTCTTCTTTTGGTTTTTTGGGTAACCAAACTTCAGTCGGTTGGAATTTATAGGTGATATGTTCACAGAGGAACAAAATGAATTAGTTGAATCTGCTGCAGAGATGCTTTATGGTCTAGTTCATGCCCGATATGTTCTGACTAGCAAAGGAATGGCTGCTATGGTGAGATTTTTCTCTGATATTTGTTTGGAAGTTTTGTCCATTCATGGTTCAATATGTTGACAGTGGGTAGCATTAATGTTGATGCAATTTTTACAGCTAGATAAGTACAAGAACTATGACTTTGGAAGATGCCCAAGAGTCTACTGCTGTGGACAACCCTGCCTCCCAATTGGTCAGTCAGACATTCCTCGTTCAAGCACTGTGAAGATATATTGTCCAAGATGCGATGATATTTACTACCCTCGATCGAAGTATCAAGGTAGTATCCTTTAAAAATTTCTTTCATTTTTTTTTCAGTGATATTTATTATTTTTTTCCTCCTTTTAAATTTCCAGGTGTAATAAAACTAGAGAATTGCAAGAATACAAATGATATAGGGAATGGCTGTGTAACTTCATTTTTACACCACATATCAGCTATAAATTGGCTTATATATTTGGTTTTGGCATGTTTACGGTGATTTATTGTTGTATCAACATAGACTAATGCATAATACATGGAGTCCAACTAATCTTTTTAGGCTAACACCATGTGCCTGGGATAGTGCTTTGCAAATATTTCCCAAGTTTCTTTAACTCTATCTAGACATTGATGGAGCCTATTTCGGAACAACATTTCCTCACTTGTTCCTGATGACGTACGGACACCTCAAGCCACAAAAGGCAGCACAGAGCTATGTTCCAAGAGTATTTGGGTTCAAGATCCACAAGCCATGATACTAAGATTGGAAGGTCTATTTTGGGTGAGTCTTCAGAAAATTGTGTTACTGAGCTTCTATTTGGAAGTGTGCTTTAAAGAATTTGGTTAGCAATCGATAGTCTTCCTTATTATTGCTAAGTAGGCTCCCCTTTATATGTTTTTAATTGTATGCTAAAGGAAAATTCTCTACCAACGTGCAGCAAATACTTGTTTCAAATTTTAGTTGCCCAAGCATCTTTGTGACTTTTTTTCTTTGTTTTTTTGGTAAGTTATTTTAATCGCCGCGGATTTTCTTCGGTTATGCTTTCTTTACACTTATCATTAATACCACGACGACTACTTGCATCGTATTTTGTGACGCTTGGTGGT
The DNA here is from genome assembly GCA_019650275.1 of Xylocarpus granatum. NCBI lineage: Eukaryota > Viridiplantae > Streptophyta > Magnoliopsida > Sapindales > Meliaceae > Xylocarpus > Xylocarpus granatum. The sequence goes on along the minus strand of BNST01000098.1, from coordinate 34,393 downwards.
CAGTGGAATTTATTGCTATATTGTGGCGCCTGGCCTCGGTTTATTGTGCTTCTTCTCCATTGATGATCTACTGTACTACTCTCTAAGCTTCTGCTGTAAATTGTGTTGTGATTGGTAAGATAGAAGAGGCAAAACCCAACCGAGTTGGTCAACTCGCCTAGAGATTTGGATGCTGCATGGATACCTAATTTTACCCTATCATATCGCATTCCGTTGTATTTGTTAGTAGTTTGCTTACACACACCACCACCACGACGATCGTGCGGAAGCAGGTATTAGAGTCGTTGGCTGGTGGCTTCCAATAAAAACCATCGTCTCTCCAATGGTCACCTGTCCTCTACCCTCATTAACTAATTGATTGTTGAGAGATAAGTTCTCTGTGATTTACTCGTACCATGTACGTAATGCAACGTAACGAAGCATAGTGCTGTCCCTGCCTCTAAAGACAGTCATCCTTGGAAAGAGAGAGGCAACCGAAGGGGCTACTCGGACGGCACTTGATGATCATTCTCACGCCATAGACCCATTCGTTCCCAACTCCACTGCAAGCCCAAAAAGTGTAGCATACACAAATGGCATTAGCAAAGCAGCATCACACCTCTGATCTTGACAAGAAGGTGGGCCAAAAAGTGTAAAGGTGTGGAACCCTTGTCACTGAATTGAAGAAGAAATTGCTACTTTGCATCCGGAATATTTGGTTCACAGTCTCAGCTCTTGCTTTCTTCCTACGATACAATCCACTCTTGGCTTTTCAAATATCATTATTCTAAATAGCAAGCGCCTAACTTTAAGAGCCTGGTGTTTATCATGATAACATAACGCATCTACTATTATAATATATATATATATATATAGCACAAATCGTAAGATTCTGATTGAACAACTCAAAGAAGGGATTGCAAATGGATCGATTTGGTTCAAATTTTAGCCTACGCTCTTGCACAACTATCGTTCATACATGAATCATCATGATGTGTTGTCTCATTCTTGATGCATACATTCTATAATTATGTAAAATTGGCTATGAAAGAAACCATTGTCGTTTATGCCAAATGCAGGATTTGACGTGGTGGTAGAACCCTCCTCGTCTAATTTCAAAACTTTCCCCATCAATCTTTAAATGATTTTTCAATCCCATTTAATCTTCGTGACAATGAAATGCCAAGCAATCAATCACTTACATAAACACCAAATCTTCAATGAAAATCCAGCTGGGTATCCTCCATTAATTAATCCAATAAATAAAGTTCTCCTAAAATTTTATTTGCCCACTTACAGATAAAAGACATTGACATTTTCAAATTTTTTGAATTGGAAAAGGGATGGAACATGCGGCAGATAGATAAAAGGAAGGTCTGCTCTGGCGTCGTATTAGGGGATTAGAAGACAGGAGGAAGAGATAAAGAAAACAGAAGAGCTACGTTATGTAACGTAAGGCCATGAAAGGGAGAGGCAACTCAGAGCCGGATAAGAACAAAGTTAAGGCCACCCAATTCCATTGTCTTTGATGTGGATTCTTCACCTTCACCCGTCTTGTTTGATGAACTATTGACCGAATCCGCATTGGCTCCAAGTCTTGTTACGTATGGTTTGGTAAGGAGACATTCAGATAAACACTGTCATTAAACAATTAATTAAGTGTGATTATATTGTAACAACTAAAACATTAAACATTCTGACGGAAAGCAAGTGTCTGTATTGAAAGGATGATTTGTGGGGAAGGAAGGCACGTGACAAGTTGTTGATGTGTGTGGTGGAGGTCTTGGAATTATTGTTTCAACCGACCGGACGCTGCTGCTTAGCATATAATCATGAATTCGGAGGCAGATTACATGTGGGTGGAGGCTGTTAACATCTATCATCTACCTCTCGTTGACTTGTAAAGAAAGCACCACTGGAGCCGCGGTTGCTAGAAAATCTTGATTGCAGTTCTCATTGAAACGGTGACGTTTTGACATTAAGATTGTAATATTTATTTTCTTTTTCTTTTGCAATTATTCAAGTGACGGAGGATCTGTATGATAATGTAGTTCGGTAATTATCATGGAAAAGCAGGGTTCTTTGTTCAGTAGCACCGGAAGTTTTCCCACCCAGCTCGTTTCCTTCTTTCTGCTAAAACCAGAAACTGAAGTACAAGATAACAACACCACACACAGTCTCGCTCACTGGCAATCGTATCTTACGCTTTTATCAAGGCTTTTCTCGCTTCTCTATGTAAATGAATCTGAAGAATTCTGAACCACTACAACAAAGACAACAACTGATCAAAGAAGAAAGCTCTGGCTCTGATACTTGCATTTCTTCGGATTTGTCTGCCCCACCAAACACAAGTCAAAACCGAACCCATTTCCATATCCAAATTCCCCAAGCTCGGACTGAATTCAACCATGAAACCCTTCTTTCTACACCACACAAAAGACCTGTAATGACCCAAACAATCTCTCACTCCCCTACTTTTTCTCCCCTCAAAAGTCACCCGAAGAACAGTTTAAATCGTGAATTTTCTTCACGCTCCTTTTTGTGTTCTTCACTTGGTACAAAATCTTTTGCTCGAAAGCTTGTTCAAAATGTATACCGTGTTTGTTTGCTTAGATTTCACTTGCGGTTTCTCATTATTGTTTCAGTTCCGACTCTTTACTTCTTTTTCACCTATCCTCGCCGCTTTCTTGTGTTAAATTTCATTTTTCTTCTTGCTTTCTTTATAACCATTTTGTTGATCTCTCTCAATCGCGCTCTCCCACGTTTTCCTAGTCTTCGTTCACTTTTCTCTCGCTCACTCCCATTGAAGTTTGTTTCTTTTCCCACTTCATCAGTAAAAGAACCTCCAAAACCTGTTGTTTGGTCAATTGGGTCAAAGCCAAAACCAGCCAAGAACCCCAATTCAGGTTCTGGGGTGTACGTTTACCGTAATGGGGATGTGTTTGAGGGAGAATTCCATAAAGGAAAGTGTTCGGGTAGTGGGGTTTATTACTATTTCAAGAAAGGGAGGTATGAGGGTGATTGGATAGATGGAAAGTACGATGGATATGGAGTTGAGACATGGGCTAGAGGGAGCAGATATAGGGGTCAATTTAGGCAGGGTTTGAGGCATGGGATTGGCTTGTACAGGTGTTACACTGGCGATGTTTATGCTGGGGAGTGGTCTAATGGGCAGTGTCATGGGTGTGGAGTTCATACTTGTGAGGACGGGAGTAGATATGTTGGGGAGTTCAAGTGGGGTGTCAAGCATGGCCTTGGGTACTACCATTTCAGGTATAGTTGATTCAAATTTGGTTGTTTTTATGTGTTTACCCTCGTAGTGAATGAGCAATGATTTTTTACGTTGCTTTTATTATTTCTGCCTCTTATGCTGTTTGATACTTCACTGTAGTTAGTCCAAATTTTTAGATTGGTGCCTTGGATTTCATGTTGTTGTATTTGATATGTGTTTTTTGATGGTTTATTGAGGTATATACCACTAGTTTTTGTTAGGTGCTTAATCATGGAATGGTGTGATCTGGTTAGTAGAGATTGTGGAAACTGGTATTTGCACGGGTCTGTTTTAGTTCCAGGGCTTATATGCACCCTTAACATGTGAGCATATTCTGCTTATGAATGCCAAATTATAGGGGTTCAGATTGATCTTATATTTACTTTTGCAAAGTTTATAGTTTCTACCAGATTATATATTGGGAAATGGTGATCTAAATTTCTGCAGATTCATCGTATATATTTTCAAGTTTGTGGTGTGGTTCCTTTTTCTTACTCAAAAACTAGTGACTGATATGATATCTTGAGCTGTTGTAAGGTTGTTATACAATTATTTCTGAACTTGAAGAGTAGCCTAGCAATTGTAGGTAGAGAAGGCTAGATATTAGTATGATTCTGTGTTAGTTCTTCTGCAATGTGAACACATTGGTTTCATATAAATTTCAATTTTAAAAATGACTGGTTCTATTGCCATGTAGAAATGGGGATACATATTCTGGAGAATACTTTGCAGACAAGATGCATGGCTTTGGAGTTTACCAATTTGCTAATGGTCATCGGTTTGAGGGCTCATGGCATGAGGGAACAAGACAGGGGCTGGGTATGTATACTTTTAGAAATGGTGAGATGCAGTCTGGTCACTGGAAAAATGGGATTGTTGATGTTCTGAGCACACAAAATCCGAATCCTGGATCTCCCCATGGTGTCAGCCACTCCAAGGTTCTTAATGCTGTCCAGGTAATTTTATTCTGCTTTTTATGCAAGGATGAGCAGATGATCTAGTAAAATGAGAAAATTATTGAGCTCAACAGTACTTTTAAGGAGAAAAAATGGGAGGGTTAAAGGCTTTGTACGTGAAGCTTCAATTTACCAAGAACAACTGAGTACAAGTCCATTGTCTATGTTGTTGTGTTGTTGATCTAGATGGGCTTATATTTAACATGAAAATAAAATAAAATGAAATTATATGTCCTCAATCTTTGATTATGAAGCGGACAAGCTCACTTGATGGCTTATATGGCTAGGATTACAGCCCTGGTTTGTTTGTATGCACAATGAATGTTGGCAGTCAAAATGTTGGAGTATGTGTTTTTCTGCACAATACAATGGACTTAAACCTAGAGAGTATAGATTCATGATTGGATGAGCTTCAAGTTAGCTCTGCACTTAATGGCTTGCGTGGTAACTTGGAGCCTATGTAAAAGTTTAGGTGGAAAATAGTAATTCAGATTATTATGTGATGGTACTTTTATTGGTCTATTATACCTATGCTCAGATCATAGGTTAGAACTCTGAAAGATTTGCTTAAAACATGTTGATTTTATGCTGGACTTGGATAGTTTATTTGTCTCAAATAGGTTTCTTGTCACTAACCACTACTTTAGTCAATCATGAGCTCATACCTTAGGATATTTTTTGGGCCTTTAACCCTATTATACCTGTTCTCAGATTTAAGGATTGGCTCTGAAAGAATTGCTTAAACATGTTGATTTTATGTTGCAATCATTAGCTTATTTTGTCTCATGAGGCTTCTTATCAGATATTATTTATAAGCAGGAAGCACAGCAGGCTGCTGCAAAAGCATATGAGTTGGCAAGGGTGGAGGAAAGGGTTAATAAAGCCATAGCCGCTGCCAATAAAGCGGCCATTGCTGCAAGAGTTGCAGCTGTAAAGGCAGTCCAAAATCGGATGCACCAGAACAATGGTGATGACACGCAAACTACAGTTGTTTGATCCGCAAAAGGTCAATGGTTTCAGAATCATGCTTCTATGGCAGGCATCATAGTTCTTCTTTTACGACAAAGCAAAACAAATTTGCAAGCGCTGTGAAAATGGGGCCTTTTTGCCTTTTCTGTTTGCAGAACATTCAGTTTCTTGTGTTGGTTGCTACATTTCTATTATACAATGCAATAGCAAGGTACCTTCTTGGAACCGCATTCTGATATTAGAGTTGATGGCTGATTGTGGAGCAAGATGGGTCCCTTCTTAGGGAGTGGATGGGGGTTTCTGAGTTCAATAACATGTAGAGGTTGAGTTATCTGAAAGATGGCCCGAAGGTGCCTGAGTTCTGCTTTTATCAAAATTGCTTTTGTAATTGCAAGTAGTATGTTTTATTCACTCGTGGTGGATAAAAACTGTCAATCTCCAATGGAAGGAAGTAGAGCATCTGATGTTTGAAGAACACTTGTCTGTCGCCCCCATTTATTGCTTGGAAAGATCAAGAAGTTACTTCTGAAGTCATTTTTATACTATGATGCCAGGTGGCGTGCGTGGGAACCCTATGTGCGTTGACGCTTGAATCCATTGACAGTAACGCTGTAAAACCGATTTGATGATAAAGTCTCTTCTGCACCTTTGAACACCTTCCCAATCAAATACATCGATATAGAAAAAGAACCTGAAACATCTCTTCCTCTCAAAACAGGATCTTTCTCTTACAAAGATGGCCTCATTCAGTGGACTAACGACCGAATACGGTCCTCGCGACTAGTTTGGTCCCCGAGCAACAAGCACTGTGCACGTTGATTGTAATTCAAACTTACCCAATTCAACATAGAACCATTCTTACTGGTTGTTGATTAACAGCATAAATCAAATGCAATTAATCCAATTTAGCCATTCCAATTAAGCATAATAATGTTATAGGGGGAAAACAAACAAACCATAATTTGAGCAACCCAATAAGGAGAACATAACAGGAAAAATAGAAAACAAGCATCTCAGACTAAAACATAGCCAGAATATAGAAATCAGAAATTGGAGAATAAAGCAACATTAAAAATGATTTTAAAAGTTTGCATCTGAAACTAAAAACCAAACTTCCTAGACGGTAGAGTAGGCAATGATGACTCAGCTCAGCTTTCAGTTTGCTCCCTCAACCGACGGATTGTGCTCCTCACCGTCACAGCACTAGCAGTGCTGCAAAATTAACAAAAGTGACCAGTTACTATTTGGATGGAAAGATAAAAGATGCAGAAGAAGCAACGAAGATCCTCACTTCAAAGTGTAGGCACCGCCTGCTTTGACTTTCCCACAGTCCTTGCAGGCCCAAATGCCTACAGCTTTCCTCTTCACTGCATACTGCAGCAAAAAGTTTCAATTGAAACATGATCAGTTATCACACCCACAAAAACAAAACTGATCACATTACAATTAAAATATAACAAAACATCCCATACCTTCCCACAGAATTCACAGAAATATTTGCTGTGCTGACTAACCTCCATCTTCTTAATTTGCTTCCGCAAACTGGCACCATAACGGGTACCTGCATCAAAGCACAAACTATGAATCCAAATTTTACTAGTAGAGTTCCCCCATAACTTGACAGTGAACAACAGTACATGTATATAACTAATATCAAAATTTTCCTAAGCTACAAAAATCTTTAAAAGAATTCAAGGCAGAACAGCAATAATTAATTAAAACACCTACCATACTTTCCAACGATTCCAGCCTTCTTCGTTCGCTTTGTCTGCATCAAAGAAAAATGCATGGACTTAGCATATCACACCAAAAGGATACATCAACTCTGACAAAGCAAAACATATTAACTCCCAACCCCAGCAATTACCCTCTTTAGAAAGTTAAGATATCTCAGAGACGGTAATTAATACACTCACACTTCGTAATTCCTCCAATTCATTTTGGTACGACTACTAAATCCTAAAATGGAACAAATTTCTCAGTAGCAACTTCTCCATTTGGCAGACCAGAAGAAAAATTCAGTTGACTCCCAAGCAGCAAAATCATAAACCCAAAACGATAAAATTTTGTAAACACCAAACAAATTTGAAAGCAACATTCTTATATACTCTCGAGACACAAAAATCTAAATCCAAGATACAGGTACACATGCAAAGCCGCGCAGCACGAATTCGCGTACGGTAACAATCGGCAACTACCAAAAAATAACTCAATTCGGAGACTGATAATATTTCAAAAAAAAACAAATCGAATCGAATAAGGTGCATCCTCAACCACATCTCATTGCTGAATCATAACAGATACAAATTTGTCTTTATTTTTCATTATTGTATAACAGAACGAAATGTATAATACAGAGGGAGAGAGAGAGAGACAGAGAGGAGTACCATGGTGGTTCCTTAGCGAACGGCCAGACTCTTCAGCAAGCAGCTACTAGTCGAGACGGAGACGGAGACGGAGACAGGAACCCTAGAGCGCTTCTTTCTTCGCTTTTATATAGCGCCAAAAACCCGGGTTAAATTGCACTAAGTTCAAATCGGGTCAAAAAAACCGGGTCACAATCCATTCTTCTCTCTTTAGACTCGATCGAAGCCACTGGCGATTAACGGGTTCGGCTCAATCCAAAAATTGAAAGTCCACGGAAGATTATTTCACCGAAATAAGTCAAAATTAAAAAATAAAAATAAAAATAAAAATGACATTAAAAATAAGAATAATAGTATCTCGTTACCAATTATTCCTAAAATTTTCTCTAAATAAATTTTTTTATAAAAAATAATAATTTATTTTATTAAATTAATTAATTTAATATTTTTAAATAATTTATTTTTTATAACTATTTATATTTAAAATAATATAAATATATAAATAAATATTATTTTGCAAAATAAGTATTATTGTAGATTAAAGGTGAGTGCAGTAATGTCTTTCATTTTCAACAAATAAGCACAATACAACAAAGAAACCTGAACAACAATGGCAACAGACGGGCATCTCTTTTGATTTTTCCAACCCACAAATACCAGTCAAAAGAAAACCCATCTCCATATCCAAATTCCACAAGCTCGAAATGAACTAAACCACCGCCGTCAACGCCATAACAACAGTACCCAAACAATCTCTTACTGCCCTGCTTCTCATTGTCTCACACAATCACCAGAAGAAACAGCTTAAATACAAACAGTCTCTGAATTGTTTTCGAAAATGCTCAATCAAATGCATTTTTTTAATAACTTTTATACAGGTACTTGTATAGACAGACAAATTATAACTAAAACTGCACAACACACGAATCCTGAATACTTCAATGAAACTATACGTGCAACATGACATTTTACACTACCGCATATTCTACTGATCAGCCAACATCTTTATGAAGACTGTTGTTCATAACTTCAAGGTCAGACTGTTATCCACCTAGCCACACACTCTGAATCAACTCACTCGGATTCTTTGGGCTGGTGTATGATCTTTTCAATCAGTTTGTCACTTAGAAGTGAAGACCAAATTCGACTCTATTGTCTCGGATGTAATAAGATGGCAAACATGCACGACTCTTCTCTGACTAAGTCTGTATGCTCTTCTTATGGCTTGTCTTTCCACTGATGGGTTCCTCACAGCATCAAGCAGCACAAGATTTATCCCTTCACAACGAGCTCTCGTTGAGGCAATCAGTACCCTTAATTCAGTGGTTGGATCATTAAAAACGTTAACTGAAACCGACGCTTTCCATCCCGTTTCCCATCCATATACAACAGCTCCTTGCCTTCGCCCCAGATTAAACTATTTTTCTTAAACCATGTTTAAGTTGTACCATTATCAGGTTTAATGTCTCAATAAATTGACTAAACATCAACTTTTTCAACCATAGAATCACTAAGCTGGAGGAGAATCAAAAGAAATATTGTCTCAATTCCAGCTTCAGGATTCAGTCGAAGCCTTTCTACCTTGTCCCTGGCAACAAGAAAACCCTCTTTCTCAAGGCACTGCTCAGGTAACAGAGATCAAGGATATGCAATCATTCAATTCAACATAGCCCACACTGCGCCTTGTGGTTGAAGCAGGGATCACAGCCAGACTGGAATCCGAAACCAGTATCGTGACTTTGAAGCTCATTTAGTACAGAACGGTTGGGTTCCCAGAAGTCCGATCTTTGCCTAAGCGATTTAGTCTGCAAATTGCTTCTTTTTTTTTCCTTTAAAAGGGAAAGAGATATGTGGGTCAAAAAAAGAAGAATAAAGAACAGAGATTCTGTCATAAAACAATCAAACCAACATAATACACATGTCCTGGTTCAAATTCCAGATTACTAATGGAAATGATTGGTAAACCTGCAGCTCATCAATACAATTCATTCAAATCCATGATAAACGATGGGCAATCCATAATAAACTATTTATTTTTAAATTACATAAATTATATTTCACTTTAATTAACTGTTATAGATTATAAATAATTTTCAAATTCAGTTTTTAAAATTTTAAATTAAATTACATAAATTATTAAATAATTTCTTTTATTTGTTTGAGAAAAAAATTATTAATTAAATAAAGAAGAATAATTTTTTATTTTACAAAATTTAACTCAGAATAAAATTAACAAAATATCTATAAAACCCCTAAACTCATGTAATCGAAGTGTGTCTGAATATCAGACTGACAGTAGAGTTTGACCATTGCCAAAAAGTTGACCAATGTCAGAAAGATCACAAGATCAACAACTGTGCAGTTTGGCGTGGCACAGAGGAGCTCACCAGTACCATGCCAGCTGGATCAACCACACAACAGCCACACCTGGACAGCGGAGCAGAGCGAGAATGACACCGTGTGTGGCGGGTCCCGCTAGCTACACTTCGACAATCTGTTCTAATAGCCGATTGTTCTGCCATAATTGTCGGCACCCCCCCTCTTTTTATTTTTATTTTTTTTTCATTTCAGGCCTCTCTCTCTCTCGGAGCCCAACCCTCCCAAACAAGCCAATGAGCTCAAATTAATAATAATAATAATAATAATTCAATAAATAAATAAATGAATCGAAAATCAATCTGTCAATCACGATAAGACCCTGTTTGTTTGCATCGTTTAGATCGGGCGACATTGCAAAACCTCGTTTTCTGTCCCCTCGATCGACACAGCTATCTACATTGTGCGGATCCGATCCCAATTGGAAACCGGCGGTTTTTTCGGTAGAGAATGTTTGGTGTTTGAGTTAGTGTTTATGGATCGGCATTTGTGAATTTATCGGTTTTTGTTTTCATTTTCATTAGTGGGAGCCGCATTCGACAATTATTTGTGATAATTTAATACGGAGGATACAAGTTTTGAATAAGTGTCGCAAAGATTTGAGGTATCTTGAAGATTTCGTGAGAGATGGATCTATCCTCAATCGGCGACGATTTAGCTGAGATCAACGGACAAATCACCGACCTATTCCGTGCTTTGTCGTAAGATATACATAATACATAATTTATCGTTTTTATTTTTCTATGAACTGGTTTAGTGGAAATTCTTGAGCAAAACGTTGGTAAGGTGATTTGTATTTTATTGCAGAAATGGGTTCCAAAAATTGGAGAAGATCAAGGATACCAAAAGGCAGAGTAGGCAGTTGGAGGAGCTTACGGAGAAGATGAGGGAATGTAAAAGGTATTTGGCACATGTGCTGTTCTTATTGTTAATTGTTTAGCTATGCTATGAATTTAATATGTATATTGCCCGATAATCTAGTGCATTTTCTGCGCTCATTGTTATAAGTCGATTGCTGGAAAAGTTCTTGGGGTATTCCCCATCACAATTATCGGTAGTTAAGAATGAAGTGGTGGTGGAAGAGGAACTGATTTTAGCTCGTTGTTACTGTCCAAATAAATGTTTTGTAGAACGTTCATTGACTTGGTTCGGAAATAAAGTAGCAATGAACACTAGATTAGGAATTTACAATGCACCGGGTTTCTGAAAATTGTGATTTGGTCCTTGCATTTGCTATCCAACAATGATCGACTGCCAAAATCAAATATATCACAATAACATGGCACAGAAATATTCAAAAGCTGTCAAATGTTCAAGGAACTCTACTTCATTTCAGCCACCGTATAGTCTCAATTGTTTTATCACAAATTCTGTTGATTCTGTCTAGGTAATCGTTGCTATTGGATTAGCCTGGACTCAATCATGACTCGGATGTTGACCAAAATTTGGCCTATGTGTATAATGCATGCATTAGCAATTCTCATCAGTTTTACCCTGCAATCGCTCCATTTTTATTTTCCTTCACTTTTTTTCTTTTGGAGATTTGGGGAATCTATTGGTGTGAGTGAAGTCATAGTCTTTTCTGTTTTTGGAGTGGTTTCCTCCCTTGCTCCATGGTGAAATATTTTAAAACCCATTTCCTTACAGACATTGTCTTAGCAATCAGTGTTATGTCCTCTAAATTATTCAATCCAGTTCTTATGTTCAAAACCCTAAGTTTTAGTAGTCATCCGTATCTCAGTTTGTTAACCAACTATTTGACAAAATGCCTGTAAATAAAATATTAAACAATGCATTTGCTGTTGGTTCTGTAATTTAATATGTCTTCACTCCAGTCTGAAACATCCCTTGTCTTCATTTCAGGCTTATCAAAGATTTTGACAGAGAAATTAGGGATTTGGAGAGCAGAAATGATCCAGTAACCAACAAGATGCTGAATGAGAAAAAACAATCAATGGTGAGCTTTTGATTTTAAACCTCTATATTGCAATTGTTTCCTTTCCTTTTGGTTAATTTACGAGTCTAAACTTTGCTTAATGTTGTGTGTACTATCAATGCAGGCCAAAGAATTGAATACATATGTGGCCCTCAAAAAGCAGTAAGTGGACATATATTCAAAATTGCCAGTATTTGTTTGAAAGTGCTAGTGTTTGTTTCATGCAGCATCAAGAAAGAATTTTGTGCACATACAGTGCATCTGATTGTTGTGAATATTGTTCGTCCATTTTCCCTTGTCTTTCTTGGTATTGGTTTTCACGTCTCTTTCTTAATTTGTGGTCATACAATGGGCTTAGGACTGTTTGTTAGAGTTTCAGTAGTTTTCATTCTTATTTTTGTTTCTTTTGGGCTCAACGAACAGTTGTATGTTAGCTAGAATATGATGCCAATTCAAACCTATATCATCTGAAGTTGTTTTCTTGAATCATTATTTCTGTTTCAGTTGAGAAGAAAAATCTGTCAAGAAATCAATGACATAAATACAATGCCCAAACTTTTGATTGGATTTATTTGATTTGGTCATTATTTTTTAACTTATTAAAAGACAATGAGTATTCATTGTTGTAGTATATTCTTTCTTCCCCATGCCTTCCTTCCCTGACAAGCCGAAAGAAAAAAATACCTTTTAGTTGCCAAAGTGTTGGTTGCATTGCCCTGTGCTTTTGCTTTCCTCTCTAGCTTTATGCTATATAATGGACGAACAATTAAAGCAGATATATTCCTGCATTAGTTATATGCCAGACTTCTTTTAATCATGTCTACATTACCGTATTTATAATTGTTTTCTTTTTCAATCCACTGTTTAATTATCTTCGGTCACGCTTCTGATCCCTAGGTTTGAACTTGTTTTAACATTGTTGTGGGTGCTTTCAGACATCAAGCCAATCTTGAAAACAACAAACGAGTAGATCTCTTTGATGGGCCAAGTGAAGGGTTTGCTGAAGACAATGTCTTGCTAGCTTCATGTAAGAATATGCCCTACACTTGAACATGAATTTTTTGTAGCTTTGTCCATCTAGAGTTGTCAAGCGTTAGAAATAAAAGATTATTAGGATATGAGAAGTTAAAAACATAAACTTTCATTCTCATAATACACGTTATTAAGGAATTTGGATGTAAACTCTCTCACATGTGTATCTACTGAGAAACATTTATACTCTCTTAGGTGTTTATAAGTGATTACAACTTTCTACAATGTTGTGAAGCTAGAAAAGTGTATGGTGCATGTGTGTATTATTGTAAATTAATGCACCATTTTGCTTTACATGCTCTTCTTTTGAACTTTGACATTTTGAGCTAATTTCAATCAAGGAGTTATATCTCTCTTCATACTCAAGTATTTCTAAGGTAGACGCTCTATGTTTTGCAGCTATGACAAATCAACAGCTAATTGATAATGGAAATCGTATGATGGATGAGACTGATCAAGTCATCGAGAGGTCAAAAAAGGTTAGTCTGTGTTCAGAGAAAGACAATTTTCCATTTTCAAAGTTTGATTATTAATGTTTACAGTTCAGAAAGAAAAATAAAAGTAATTGTTTCTTCTCCTTGCTTATGATAGGTTGTTCATGACACTATCAACGTTGGAACAGAGACAGCAGCAGCTCTCAAGGCTCAGGTTTGCATCTTGACAGCAACAGTAGAATTTGAATTTTAATAGGATTTAGTACTGCTCAGTTCAATTTTTTTCTATTTCTTGTTTGTTAAATTTTATGAGCTGAGCAATTTTGGGAGCTGAACATTTCCTTTCTTTCATGTTTAGACGGAACAAATGAGTAGGATTGTTAATGAGCTTGACTCTATTCATTTCTCAATCAAGAAGGCATCTCAGCTGGTCAAGGAAATTGGTAGGCAGGTCAATCTCTGAATTATCCACTTCCCTTTTGTTCTCATATTTGGTTATATGGAAGTTATGCAACTCACTTGAGTTTATTTTCTTAGGTTGCAACTGACAAGTGCATTATGGCATTGCTCTTCCTTATTGTAATTGGAGTCATAGCCATCATAATTGTGAAGGTATGAAGCTCATTTGTACTTTTTTTTTCTATTAATATGCGGTTATATCTTTATAACATTAGTGGTTGTCTGTTATCACTGAATGAAGATTGAGTTAATCATTCTTTTATGGAGAATGCTATCCCAATTTTATTCCCCATTCAAAACCTGCTGTTGTTCAAATTGGGTTGTATTTTAAATACATAGCATTGACTTGGCTTTCTAGACTTGATTGGCTTGTTTGTAAGGCGATCTTCCAAGGGAAGTCATCAGCACTAGTTAAATGGGTTCCTTGTTTTTAAGGAAGGTTATTTCCACAAATTTTTTGTACCAATTTATTTAGAAAATGATGATGAGGATTTCATTCTGATCATTGTCATATTGTTTAATGGCTCTAAGATTCTGCATTTAAAGAACTATTGGAGGATACCCAATTATGTAAATCCAAAATTGGCTAAATTTACACATCCATTAATTTTGTCTATTTCATACATTGCTACCTGGATTGGCATTTTAATAGTTTTTGGGTCAAGTGCTTGGATGCATTCTATCTTCTGAATTGAAGCATTATGTCCTAACACGCATGTTGGGAGGTGTTGTCCTGTTAGAAGTCATTCTGCCAAATGCCACCTGTGAAGCTGGCAATGTTAGCTTTCTCTTAAACTGTTTATGGTCAATATATATATATATATATACCTTTATTATCATTTTTTTTTGATGTTTCAGCTTGTGAACCCGAACAACAAGGACATCCGCGATATTCCAGGATTAGCTCCACCTGCCATGGCTCGAAGATTACTTTGGAATCCTAGCTAAAGAGTTACAACGGACCTTTCATGAGATTGTTAGGATGATATTCAATGTGATTGGAACCACTTTAGCTTAACCTGGGCCACTGCTGGGCCTGCTCAGTATTGCAGATTTGATCTCTTTGAGGATTGTTTTAATTGTTGGAAGATACGCCGGAGAGATTGGCTGGCTTTCCCGTGGCTTTCTCCCCAGTTTGTTTCCATGGCTCATTGTTAGCTTCAATCATATGAGGATTATGTTCCAATACAGCGAATGAAAATATCCCCTATCTGAGGGAAACCATAGTATGTATATTTGATATCATGTATTGTGTAATGGCAGCTGTATCCGTTTCACTTCATAAATTTATCTCTATTTTGAAAGTTTGTTCTTCCTTTAAATTTATTCTGAGATAATTTGCTTTGACATCTATGCCAAAAAAACCAAAAACCCAGTTTGGAAAGAGAGTAAAGAGAATCTACCACATAAAAGTTAAAGAGGGTAAAAGAAAATGAAATGCGTCAGAGTTCCCCAAAGTCGTAGACTCATGATTGTGCTGTCTACGCATACAATGAATTTCCCCACCTGGAGTACCACAACTTTCATTGTTCCTTGCACGGTTAACTTGTTAGGAACATGTCAAATCGATCCGAAAATTCATAGAAACAACACAAAGTCATTTATAGAAGATGATCGTTTCCTCTTAATCATCTCCCACTAATTGAGTTCAGTTTGGAGAATTCTAATGCCTAATAAATTTTATGAAGACCCAGGGATTATCACTGAAACTGATTTGTGTTAAATTTCAGAAGACTTGGACTTTCGTTTTTGTTTGGTCAAGTAATTTCTATCCCAGAGAGGAGGAAAAATGGGTCCATGAAATTCTGTTTGTTAATTTCTTCTCCGAGGCAAAATAAAATTAGACCAACCTGTTTAGTCAAAATGTGTCAACTGACAGGATGCTCTCAACACCAATTTCAAAGGCTCATGTGGTTGTTCACATTGCCGAAAACACTCCAGCTTATCTGTTGCGTTCAGTTTTGTTAACTTTCCCTGTTCTAAGTTTTTCCAATACCACCCCGTTTTCATAGCGACCCCACTGATACAATGATATGACAAGATGACAAATTAAGTGATTCTTAATCTCAGGACATCTTTGGATTTGCTAAGGATTGCTTGTTTTGTTATAATAAGTCAAGGTGGGGTGCAATGCGCGCATACACAGAAAAAGACGGTAACATTCTGTAATCAGAATACTTCACCGCTGAGTTTCCCCACTTGAAGGAAATCATTACATGATGCGGCTCCCATTTTAGACTGCTATTGCAAAAAGAACCATTGATGTTCAAAATTGAGAAGTAACAGCAGAAAATACCTCAGGCATACGTCACCAACCTCGAATGCCAGCTGATGCAAGTGGTTGAGAAGATTAAATAATCTTATCTCATTTGATACAAGGCAGTGGCCGAGTTCTTCGAGATGGCCTTTTCTTTTCTTTTGACTCTTTTGAAAATGGAGGCTTTCTAGGGTAACTGTGTATTTTACTACGACTTTTCTGTTCTTTCGACTCCTGTCAAAATGGAAGCTTTCTAGGGTAACTGTATATTTTAAAGTTTATCACCACCTGCTCCAACGACACCATTGGTTCTTTAATAATCAAACAGTGAACATTGAACAAATGGCCAAGAATCTTTCGTTGTAAAACCGTCAAAGACAGGAGGAAGGACGCAGAAAGCCAATGAAAAAGAGGAGAGAGAGTGGTCGTCTTCGAGTTTGATTCCACCTTGTCTTTGTCACTATGCCTTGTTCGTTCGGATTCATTAATGCCACCTCTCCCTCCATACGTGGGCGTTCAATATTTTCCACACACGGTCTCTGTTTTCCTTCTCCTGCCCAACTTAATATTTCTTGTTTTTCCTGCATTAAGCTAGAGACAGAAATACGTCTAAATATCTTTCTTTTCACGACTTTTCCTTTGCTACCAGTCGTTTTTCTTCTTTAATTATCTTTGACACGGTTTATTTCTCGTCCGCGGGTTTTTCTTTGCTTGTTTTTGTATATATTTTGTGTCTGTTGCTGCTCTGCTTTAGTGGCCTGTGACAAACTCGTTGTTCAGTTGCTACAAAAGCTTCAGATTGAACGACGTTGACATTAAAAGGTAAAAGAATGAAGTGCTTTTACATTTTCAAGAACAAAAAAGGATCAAACTCTGCCTCAGAACAGATAAACCTAAATAAACAAGATAATTCAGATCTAAGCCGTACGGCAAGATCATTACCATCACCAAGGAGTATACCTGAATTGTACAAAGAGATAGAGCACAATTTGAGAGTTTTCTCTCTGCAAGAGATGAAAGCGGCAACAAATGGTTACAACAGGATGTTAAAGATTGGAGAAGGCGGTTTCGGGAGCGTGTATAAGGGTACAATTAGACCTGCCGATGGTAGGGGTGAGCCACTAGTTGTTGCCATTAAAAAGCTCAACAAGGAGGGGTTGCAGGTACTGCCTCATACTTTCTCAAGTACTTCAATTTCTTGTTATTCTGCTTTAGATATTTGCCTGAGGCACAATTCAGTATACTGTAATTTGTTTTGAATTATTTCCTGCCACATTCAATTTTTTCTTTTATGTTTGTGATAGTTGAGGCTTATGATGAAGCCTTTTCTTAGGATGCATATGGATTGAATTTACTGGAAAATGTGGTTTTAAATTTAAGATTTTTGGGTTGAAAAATTTTGAGGCCTTTCGTTACTGTAATTGACTGAAATATGGTCAAAGCCATCCTGGGTTGATCTTATTATGTTGCTGCATCTGAAATTCAAATTATCTTAAGTTTTAGGAATGAAGGGAGAATATACAACGAATGAGATGGGGATCAGTGTTAAGGCCCAAACACTGTTTTATGCATAATTGTGAAAGAACTTATGGCTTTCTTGTTCTACTCCAGTAGAAATGTCATGGTTCCGTATTCTTGGTGATCATAGGAATACTTTGATTTTGGAATTCGTTTAGTGTTGAAAACACGGGAGTAAGTGGAGAGAGTACTGTCAATGATAAAGAAAAGTTTGATATTTTCTGTGTTGTTAAAAAATAACGGAGACAAAAGATGAAAACTAGAGAAACTGTGATGAATTGATTCCGTTGATGTAATGCCCGAATGCCCTCTGCTCTGCATTCTCTTTCCAGTTTTAGGATTTGCATTCTGCAGTAGGCAATCTTGGAGGCGTTTGTAATTGAGGGCTGATTTTATTTCACTAGTTTTGTCATTTGTTTGTTAAATCCAGTTGGGAAAAAAGTGAATTCTGGGACTTGAAGTACTGAAGTAAACCTTTCAAAATACTGCATGCTTCACACCAAGCTTCAAAAGCTTAATTAAAGATGCCGATTCCACAAGTATTACAAGGCTTTTTGTCCTTTAGATTAAATAAGATTATAATGAATATTTACCTTAATGCAAGCACTTCCTTATCCTCTTATAAAGGATCCAACTTTGGCAAGTTGGTCATCTTTCTTTGTTTTTGAACCAGTTTGACAGTTGCTGAATTGTGATATCTAGTCACTGGCCTATATGCTTTCTGATACACTTAGTCCAGTTTAATTCTCTTCCAATGGTTGTTATTTGTGTTTTGGTTATGGTTTTCTTTTTGGTATAAAAACTTATTATTGTACTTGCACTTCTTTCCATGGATTAATTCGTGTTCCTTACCATGAATTTCCTTTTTCATTTAGGGTCATAAGCAATGGCTTGCTGAAGTTCAATTTCTTGGAGTTGTTAATCACCCAAACTTGGTGAAACTTTTGGGATATTGCTCCGCAGAAGATGAAAGAGGAATTCAAAGGCTTCTGGTGTACGAATACATGCCTAATGGAAGCTTAGAAGATCATATTTTTAGCAGGGCTCGGTCCCCTTTGACTTGGAAGACAAGATTAGATATTATCCTTGAAGCAGCCGAGGGATTGGCTTATTTACACGAGGGATTGGAAATCCAGGTACATTTTGCTTTGATTCAGTTAGCCTTAATTTATAGCTCATGAATATGAAGGCTCAAGTCCAACTTGCTAATGTTGGCTGTACTAGTTTGAATTGATATCTTTGTGATCTAACTTATTGGTTTGACTGTAAAGCATCCAAAACATATTATTGTTATCACATGCCAGTCATTTAGTTGTTATATGTGGGTAATTTAATAAATGTCTTTGCATAATTTCACTCGAGTATTTATTTTAATTTGGCCCAACCATTATGGTCCCATAAATTGGAATTTTATGGTTTTCAACTCTTTGATGGTGGCAAGGTAGCTACACCATATAAGAAGCATTCAAGTCGTACTGTCCAATGTAGCTAACAAGAAATGTCATTAAAGTTATGCCTTATATGCAGGATGTTTTAGTTTTGCTAGCTCTACCTAAAGCAAATTGATTGATATTTTTTTCATTTTAATTGCTGTTGATGTTGGAAACGGATAGAAGTAATGTTGTAAATCAAAGATGGATAATTTGCTGTTATTTATTTATTGAGTGAATTGTGGGCACATAAAATACATATAATCCATGGCCGCACAGATTCATTATGCCATTTTGACTTCATGCCTCCAAGTAGGCTCAAGCAACTGCTATCGCCTTTGAACTCTGCTATTTGCTATAATTCCCTTATGCCTACAGTCCATGTTGAAATTTTGTCAATTACTTTGATTTGGTTGAAGACTATATTATCTATATTTTCTTGAACTGTCTTGCTTATGCTAATTCTATAGGTTATATATCGAGATTTCAAGACCTCAAATGTGCTTTTGGACCAAAACTTTAAGTCGAAGCTTTCTGACTTTGGGCTTGCCAGAGAAGGGCCAACAGGGAATCGTACCCATGTATCAACAGCGGTAAGTCGGTGTTAGCAAGTTATACCTGTGAGTATTTTTAGTGTCTTTGCAAGTGGCTACCTTTATATAATGTCTACAAAACCCACTCAAGTGCTTCTCCATTGTGTGGCATGGGTGAACTAATTTCCACCTTTTAACTTCTACATGCCCCATAAAATGCCTTGATTTAAGCAGCAATGCTTGGATTATCCTGAGCTATAAATAATGCTCTTAAGTACACAGATGAACTGGATGATGTATAAAAGGAATGCATTTCAGGGGCATGTTATCAGCATCTTTCTTTTTAATCAAAACCAAGATAATCTCTTGTGTTTATTTGGCTGCCCATCTACCTCTGGTGGCAGTCATTAAATTTCTTATTCCTCAGCAAGAAGCACGAGTTGCTAGTTTGCATTAATGGTACATAACTTGGTTATGCCCCCACTGAAATAGAGTTGATGCTTTACGTATGTCAACAGGCTGTTGGGACATACGGATACGCTGCCCCGGAATATATTGAAACAGGCCATCTCAAAGCTCAAAGTGATATATGGAGTTTTGGTGTGGTGCTGTATGAGATCCTTACTGGCAGACGAGTGCTCGAAAGAAACCTTCCAACAATGGAACAGAAACTTTTGGAGTGGGTAAAGCGATTCCCAGCTGATGGTAAAAAGTTCAGCATGATAATAGACCCTCGACTCAGAAACCAGTATCCCATCAGCGCAGCTCGAAGAATTGCTAAATTGGCAGACAGCTGCCTGAAGAAGACCCCTGAAGAACGACCAACAATGAATCAGGTGGTAGAAAGCTTAAAGCTAGCAATACAAGAATCGGAAGAAGGAAACACTAGCAAAAAGAGTCCTGTAACATCTTCATCGAGATTAGTTGATCGAAGATCAAAGAGGGTTTGTGAATGAATATACGTGATCTTGATCCACACGACTTAGAATCTTAATGCTAATTAATATATCTTTTGATTCTCCTATAATAGGAAAGTCATCTGGAATATGAAACTGACAGGAGTCATGGAATTTTGTTCGCCTGAAACTTATGGCCGATTCGACCGGAAGCAAGCAAAAGCCGGATCCCGCATGTTAACCAACCTATTTATTTTGTTATTTTACTACAATCTAGATTCATTGCAGAAAGAGGCAGTGAAGAGGAGGCATGTTGCATATGTAAAATGGTTGTGAATTCCGATGGTGTACACTCATATGGTATCTTTGTTCAATTTGTGGAAATTTTTTTTTGAATTCTTGGTTTTCATGTTCGGTTGTTTCGAGGGCTAATTCCTTGAGGACCCTCATCACACTAATATCAACCTTGTTCCAAGGTCTGGTTGAAACATACAATGATTCCTTAAGTTATTGATTAGTGAGGTTTATTTCAACTTGTCCCCTTCATTTAGTGATAATCTCCAACTCACATTCAGATTATTGTAAGTCATCATCCAGCAATCAGAACCCCGACGTTATCTGTTGGCTTAATATCAGCTCGCTCAATCAATGGTAGTTGATGTACAATAAAGTTAGTGAAAAAAGGTCTTCTACTTTCCACTTCAAATTATTTCAATATCAAACTCAATTTTAGTCAAATTATCTCAAAACCATTTCATCTATTTCTACTTTTAACAACCACAAAATTCAAATGGGTTTACAGAAAACTAATCAAATCGCCGCCACCAACTCATATGCACAAAATTTTAAGTTTAAATTTAACTCTCTGACGAAAGAATCGATCAGAGCTCAACTAGTGACCACTGGCATCAAATGTGCATGCACCAGACCCCAATATCAGGCCTAAACTCGGAACAAGCCAGCCACGGGATACCTAGCGAGGGGTGTGCTGAGAAATCGGGAATTTCAGGAATTCTAAGGACCAGTAAGAACCACTGAATCCTTTTTTCCTGAATGAAAAATTTCCCCCATTGGAATGGTTAATCAGGCGCAACCTGACGGGACTGGCCCATAAGATACGGACCAGATCAGCCCATTTTTAATAGCGATCAATCTTAAAACCCTAGAAAAAAAAATATTCCCAAATCAGCTAGCAAATACCCCAGAATTTAAAATAAATTGGAGAAATGGAGAGAAAATTCAGTCTGATTCATACAATTGCCACTGCAGCTGCTTTCTCTGCTGTGTCCGGGTGGTAAATCCTGTAATTTTTCTCATCTTGCAATAATTGAAACTTACTTCTTGTTTTTTTTTGGTGGTCGTAGGTATGGATTCATGTTTGGAAGAGAATCTGCTCGCAAGGAGCTGGGTCAATTGATTGAAGATCTTCGACGGGGAAGTTCACCTCCCTCTCACGCTTGATCGGTACCTTTTTTTTTAGCTTATTCATGTTAAATTCTTTATAATGACTGAGATTTGGCTGAAAGAATGGCTACATTGGAAATTTTCATTGGTATTAACTTTTTTTAAAAATTACATAAAATGCAAACGATGCCCCTTCTTAGCAAGCTTTTTTGCTTGCCCGCCCTTCTTATGTCACTTGAACCAACCAACACCCATAGAAATATCATTTACATTATTTATAGTTTAGACAGTAATCAAAATTTTGAACTTTGAAGCACAGCTGAGGTGCTGATTTTTCTTTGTGGTTGGGGATATTCAGGTGCTTGGTATTAGGTTGTCAGCAAGAATATAGCAGGCATCATTAAGGCTTGAAATTGATTTGGAAGGATCCAATAGGTTTGAAACCTTGGTTGAAAGGTTCTTGCATTGTCCCTGAATGAGGAATGTGTTGTAAATCATAATTACAAATCCATGGCAGCGACATGTTAAGTTTGATTCAGATTTGTTGTTGTTTCCAGGAAAAGTTTGTATTTTGTTGACCTATTGGCCTTCCATTGTATAATGTTTTTGACAGTAAGTTAGAAATAATTAGTTCCAAGAATTGATTTTTCTGGATTGAAAATATTTGCACCCGGCCCTTAGTAGTTAGAAGGATGTTTCATGGAGCTTCAGTCAGTTTTGTGCTTGAGTTTTAACTAGCATTTGAACATAGCCCCGTTTGAACATAGCCCCTATTGTTAAATTATATTGATATGATAATAAGTGGTAAAACAATAGATGCCTTTATTTAGAAAAATTAAAATGGTGACAGGAATGGACAAATTTGATTGGACAGACACAATGAATCTACTCAATCTCTGCTTATCTTGCTAAACAACATTGGAAATTCAACCAATTCTCATATCTCCATTATCTGGACTAATAAATATATCAACTATAACAACTTTTCTCCATTCATCATCTGGAGATGGGGTACAATTGTTATTGTTTTTATTTTTGAACCATCTTAGAGCTGACCATGCTTGAGGCCAGAGTTATGGTGTTTATCTACTATAATCTTTTGATCTATTTTCCCTTTTCCTTATGATACAATACATAATGTTATACTATAGCATGAAAATGATTCTTACACGAGTGCAGCTTCCTTGGTTTTCTTCTCCTTTTTCTCTTTAATGAAACCAACATAGAGGTTACTCCCAATTGAGTCACACTCTGGAAGTCTTGATCTCCTGCCTCCTTTGGACATACTTTTTACGAACTCTACCAAGTGCCTCCAGTTGTCACCTTCGAACAATTTCTTATTCATTCTTAAATATGTAAACGCACTCAACCCATTGCCCAAATCTGAATTACTCATTGCCAGGACTTGTGCATATGCACCTGCGTCATACCTCTCCAGGGCATTCTCACCAGCAAGCTCGATTCCAGCAGTCCTTGTTGCCATCTTTACTTGGTGAACTAATCCTTCGGGCGAGCAATTTGCATTGTCAGGCTGTTCTCTGTCTCTCATTTCCATGCAGGTGAAGTTAAATATAACTCCGTGTTTAGCCAACATTCGTGCTATTGGCAAGTAACCATCATGATGCCTAGTGTTATAGTATCCGGCCGTCAATTCAGCAGCATGGGACCTAGATCTGTAATGCCAGTGAATACCAGCTATTTTCCCTGAGAGTTTTGCCCCAGTTCCTTGGAATATTCCTTTGGCAGCTGCTAGAATTCTATCACCATGCTCTAGTAACTTACCAGAGTACCATTCCAGGAAGAACCGTCCGTACTCAGAGTTCCAGGTACCTTCTCCCCGGAAAAATCCAGTATCTTCAGGAAATTGATTATAGCGGCCGGAATCATGTGGCCCGCTTCTTCCCCAGTCCTTTTTCCTAATTGCCTCTGCTGTTGCTTCCAGTGACGCTTTCATATACTGCTTTGATAAAGAAGCTCAGTTAGACATGAAATAATTCTTGATTTATTAACCTGATGTTGATTGCTTGATCTAATTCGTACATTGTTCAGCTACATTTGAAGGTGGTCCAGGATATATTAATGTTGACAATAAAATTGATGGGCCAGCCAAAAAATGTGTATATAGGGGAATTAATGGAAAACTTACCTTGTCGTAGCATTGGAATTCTCCAATTCCGGGGAACCTCCATGTTCCATTGCTTTCTGGATAAGATGGGTATCTCAGCTCCCCGCAAGGACCCATGCCCACTTGAATTTCCTGCGATTTAGCAAATTGAAAATCAGTTTCCAATGCTTAACTAAGTAATGTATCCGTCTATAGCAATGATAAAAACATGAAGACCAATCGTCATACTTTGACTTGTAATTTTTTGAGCAAGCTTCTTAATGTTGGATTGGCAAGACACTAATTCTGCGGATTTCCATGCCAGGAGAAAGTAGAATTCCTCAGTTCTCATTCACCTTATACTAAATTTTTATTTCTTTTCCATTTTCAAAATTTAAAATTTCCACTTTCAACTTTTGTCATAAGTCACAGATAGTAATTTTGCTACTTCCAAATTCTGACCAAATTGTTTGGTTGAGATCCGATTTATGTGAAATAATCGTGGATAATAGTACTGGTTTTAAACTTTCTTCCCTCCCGGAACTAAGATAATAGTATTGGTTTTAAATTTTCTTCCCTCCCGAAACTAAGTAGCATCGCTTAGTGTAAAATTTCACAGACTAAAAGCTTACCTGTACAACTTTTCCCAAGTAATCTCTGAATCTCTCCCGGAAGCTCCTCATGTAGTCAGTGTAGACCTGAATTGGTGTTCTTCCTCTGAGTACTGGTATTGTATCACAACCCAATGAGATGTACTCTGGATTCCTTCCCCCTGATCTGTCTCTGTAGACTAGATCAGGGTTCTTGCTGATTTCTTCAAGCACCCATGGAGGTAGAGGAATGCTGTTTATGTAGATATTATTCAACACAATAGCATAGATTGATCACCAAAATGAGATTATTGAGGACTGATGTTGCCATAATCAAACCCCATAAACGGTAATAAAACACAGATCTTAATAACATACCTGCAAGAATCTCCAACATTTCCTCCACACTGATGAAACGACATAACAACTTGGAGCTTCAAGCCATGCTTTTGCACCATCTGAATCAACTCAGCATACCCATCCCAGTTATACTTCATGGGTCCATCTTTCTCGACCAAACCCCACCATGCATCAACCATTACTCCTTCAACCCCGGCACTTTTCAAGGCCATCAAACTAGCACTCACTGCTCTCGGCTTATTCAAGTTCCCCGAATTTGTTACCGTGTCTAGTGGCAACATCACAAACACGGGTACTTTAGAGCCGTTTCCGTGGTGAGAAGGACCGGGAAGCTCATGGAGCTTCTCTCTTTTCTCGCTTTTCCTTCCTTCCATGGTTGATTGTCTGTCTCGGGAGAGCTGCGCTTCCTGCATTGAAGTCTTTGCCCGGAGACGGCATGACGGTTTGATTTTGGCAAAGCAAATTGCGGGTGAGAATTCATCGGGAGTTTTATGGGTTTTGGTGTCTTTCAGATTGATAAAAGAAGTTGACGAACGTTGAGTTAAAGCCATACTTTTTTTTTCTATGGAAATGGAACGAGGGATGAGGAATAAAAGAAGGTGGGTGTGTGTTTATTACTTATAAAAGGGAACTCAAGTCTAAGTAGTCTTCGGCTCTAGTTTAAAAGAGAAAAAAGTGCAAACAACAAAAGCAAGTCAGTTCACCATTTCAAAGTTATAGTCACCTTACGCGGTTACACATATTCCACTCTTACCCAACTGAAAACGAGAAGTTTTCACCTTTAACGGTCACGGTCAAATAGTCCGAAATTGTGAGCGGTTGGGTATCTCTGTGATCATGCAATGTAAAGTTTACAAAATTTTCTTTTTGTTAATGTTAATTACACTTAAATGTGTGAAGCAAATATTACTCGGCACATGCAGTTCGGCGGCAGAAAATGATAGAGCTTGAGGTGATGCAAACGTCCATGATATTTTGAACCAGTGGCTGGTTTGTTATCCTACAACAAGCAAACCCCACAAAGTTGAGGGCTCGTTGGTCTATGTTCTCTCTTAGACTCTGAATTTGTGTGGCTGAAAAATATTTCTGAGGATATCAAATTTTTCTTGGTTGAGGTTGTGTTCAGTTGGGCTAACATACATGTAGTTGTAAATAGGTCTTTGCAATTGTTTCCCTTGGATTTTTCTTTCCGTATGCTATGAACTATCCAAAGACTAACTGTTTCACTGATTTCCCATGTGGTGTTTGCATAAATTTGAACGAAGGGCACCGTTCTATTTATAAACCTTTTACCAGTGAGCAACATTTATTCCTAGCAGAATGTTAGGTTTGAAGTTTTTATTTTTTTATGAGACAGTGGCTATGTCGCTCTGGTTTCAGTGCTTGATCGATAACTCTCCTAATCTAGAAGTAAAAGTGAAAATTATTTTTCAATAAGTCTCGCTTGTGTGCATGCATACAATGTGCCCTAGGGTTTTTAGCATTCTCATTCTTGACCACTTTTGAACTTTGAAAATGCTGGTAATTAAGAGATGAGCACTGTCGCTGAAGTATAAGATTTTGATATATAAGAAAATATTAATTATTTAGATTAAAGATAATTTCGAATCACCAAAAGCCCATCGAAATTGATAGTTTGGCCTTTATTCAAGTGAGGTCTATTATGAGCTTAGCTGTTGGCAAGCTTAGTAGTAGTAGTAGTAGTAGCTGTTGGCAACCATTACATGGTTTTGTGGAGGATGATAGATCTTATCTCTTAATACTCTATTTCATACAAGCAAAAGCAAACGTGCAAAAAGGTATACGCAATTCTTGCGTAAATGGGTCTGAGAAGGAATTAAATTAAAAAAAGGTTGAGGCCGTGGGAATGCATGTTTGAAAATGAAGGCGTCACCGCCAACAAATTTTGAATCATAAAGCATGTGTAATGAAGTGGTAATATTCCCATTGATATAACATTGCTGGCTCATCCGAGGGACTGCAGGCCCCATATAATTTCAACAAGTGCTGGATGGCAGTCATTGGAATGCGAACTTCGCTAAGAAATGAGAACTGTAGTTTACTTTTCAACTTCTTTTTTGTTTTTTTTCCCCTCTTAGAAGAATTTGAATGTATATGTAGATGAATTAACGACAATTTTCCCTCTGCTGTGAGTTATTTCGTGTGCCTTTATTGTAGCAAATTCAAATGCATGTGAAAAGTGGCTGATCCATTCCTTTTGGTCTGCAGTAGGTAGTCTTTGTGTTTAAAAATCAAACACGGATTTGAAATCTTTTGGTTTGGTCTGTAGTAGGTAAGTCTTTGTGTTTAAAAATCAAACACGGATTTGAAATCTTTTGGTAGATACTAGTCTTCGTCTCTCTTACCTTCTTTGGGGAATCAAGTTTCACTGTCATGAAGAAAATCTGGTAATCCACCGGCTGGTATAAGGCTGAATTTGGACAGACATGCCGGAATAAGATCCCATTTCCCTTTCGCTTAATTGGGTTATTGTCTTCTAGTTTAGCAACAAAAGCACAATGGTTCCCAAACGTAACCATTTTCCATATTATAGTTGATGACCACTTGCTTGTGGCTGTCCATTGCAGAAACGTATGCGTTTCAAACTCCAGACAAAAAAGGCATTACTGTCCTTCCGTTACGTGGCCATTACCCTCTCCGGTATACAAGCGAAAACAATGTATCGAAGTTTATTCCCGCATCAATCGTGTATGTAATTACTTGTAATCATCAGAAAGTATACGTATTATGAAAACTACGCAAGTGTTTCTGTCAAAAATTTGGCAGCTCCACTTCTTTGCTTCATTAATTCGTCAAATTGCTTCATTAAGTCACAACTCGTAAATATACAGCAGAATGCAGAAAACAAAGCTAGTTGCCATTGTGGCATACAATGCATGACGTCTCAAGCATAATACAAATTGATTAGCCGCCAAGTCTATATCTCGGAATGGCTATTAGTAGGTTTAATAGTGAAGCCACCAGTTACGACAGCAACCTCGGCCGAGCTTGAAATATATTTTGGCACTCTGAATGCTGAGAAAGACCACTAATTTATCGGATAAGGGTTAACACACTCTGTATATCTTGTGTTCATATTGTCGTTTGTGTATATTTCGTTACATTTTGTGCCTCTCCCTCCATGGAATCAGATGAAATATGCTAGATTCCAACTTGAAAATGCTAATTAAATGGCTGAAGCTTGGAGCAAAATATCCTGCAAACTTTCATCTAGATATATTTTCATTAAAATACGGTATTGGTTGCTTCGGAACACTTCCCCTGTGCACGCCGGTTTCCGAAGGTACTGATATTTCGTTGAATAACAGTTTCCTCGTATGAAACTTCTGTATCTATCATTTTCAGATTTCTTCCTTTCTCTTCAAAATTGAGTAAAAACTAGTATGCTAAGTTATACTGTGAAAAGCATACAGCCAAGACAAAGGGCAGCTAAGCATAGCCATTATTTAAAATAATTAACAAACTAACAAGTTTCTCAGTGTTTTATTTGATAAAATGAGTGAATAAGTTCCCAGCACATTAATATGGTCTCTTAATTCAATGTTTCTGGAAATAATATTTGTTTTGATTAAGACTCGAGGCTTCACAGGGAAACCAGAAATTCAAGAGACTGCTATAGGAAAAACAGAACCAACTCTATCCCCAAATCGGTAGCACTTGATGTTAACAGAGTATGGACCCAGCTGCATGTGGTTATCCTCTCCACCCACAAAGAAACATAGAGTGTACAATGCAATTTCGAACTCTGGGCTCACTCCAACCAAGGTGCTTGATACAGATTTGAGAATACCATTCCATTCAAACTGAACTGTAAGCAACTGGGTTTCTGAGTCCGGCTGCATAACATGACAGACACAGAAGATGAAAAATATGCAAGATGTAGCAGTTATAAACGAAAGATGCCCACTAGTCCTCTTGATATCATAATACATTAAACATCTGGTTTCTCCTTTCACAGTAGTAAGCAAAAATCACACACAAAAGCCTAAATGGATTTAGACGCAATCCTTATC
The DNA here is from genome assembly GCA_019650275.1 of Xylocarpus granatum. NCBI lineage: Eukaryota > Viridiplantae > Streptophyta > Magnoliopsida > Sapindales > Meliaceae > Xylocarpus > Xylocarpus granatum. The sequence continues at coordinate 5,489 of BNST01000098.1, read as the reverse complement.
TAAGCAATATACTGAAGTAATGGATACAGGTCCATCTGTGCATAGAGCAAGTATAAATGAAACTGCTCCAATTGATCACTCAGTTTATTGCCCCATACATTAGTTTATAAGTATCATATGTAAAATATATATATATATATATATATTTACTTATTCTGTGAATGCAAGACCAAAGAAAGATCTTTTCATATGCTACAGGGAATTGAAAGCATATGAAAAGATCTTCCTATGGTCTTGCAGTCACAGAATAAAGGACAAAAGAGACAATGATAAAGCATAGTCAAAAGGAATGTAGTTTCTAGATGCACATGAAAGAAGATATGGCACTCCATTAGACCATAGAAGGTATAACTGAAAAGTGAAATTATAGCAAGGGGTTAGTTAACAAGCTACTGCTATTATTTCAAGTTCACTTCATTCATCAGTCACTTCAACATACAAAACAAAGTGAAAATAAAATAGGAACAAGAAACTTACAATTTGCCCACATCGTTGAGGGAATATATAACCTTGATAATCAACATTTCCTTTTGCTTCTTCAAGGTAAAACTGGGGAGAATCAACAAATGAAGCACAATATTCACCAGTTAAATTTACAATAAATTCTAGAAAAAATTATAAATGAAGAATTGTTGCCATGAAAACCACAAAGTTATTGTATTTCTTAGTTAAGTTTTGCCATTACCTTCAAGCACTTTTGATAGTCATTCAAATTTGAACCGAATAATAAATGGCTAAACTCAAACTAGAAATAATAATCAACTAATTTAGAGAGTATATGAAACCAACTGTTACAATTACTCTCAACACACCAATGACTCCAAACTTATCATCACACATATTAAAAGGAATCATCATCACACATATTCAAAGGAATCATACATCCGTACCACCTGTTCTGAGCATACATTAAGATGAATCAAGTGTGCCCTTTTCTGTAACAACAATCATCAGCCACAACCATGCAGTTTTTTTGAACTTCTTTATTTCCATCAGATATAAGTGGTTATTGATGAAATATTTCACCAGCCTGTTAACTCCATTCAACACTTGCAACTTGAGTTATGCTTGAAAAGCCTTTGAATTCCAACCCGCATTACTTTGGCTACGAAATAAAAGAGCTGACAAAAACATAGAGAAAATAAAATAGCTGGACACCTGAAACCAATTATGGAAGCCAGAAACTTCTTGTTCGCCAGATTGTTTGATTTCCCCAACAAAAACGTGCTCAAAAGCAGAAGAAGAACCAGATGTACCACCTCGTCCATAAAGATTGAACCAGAGACTGGTTATTGTACTTTTAAAATCTTGATAGTTCCCAGATACAATGCCCTTGGATGAGAGATACCTGTGAAGATATTTAATAGGTGCAGTTCTACTGATTTCTTCTACAAAAGCAGCTTGCTCTTGCTTCTCTTCAGATGTGACAACTTCTTTGCAGCCAGCATTCGGATTGTAATTATCTAAAAGTGAACAAAAACGAGCAAAAGTAGGCCTCCTCAATATGTCTTCGCTCAGCCAGCTGAATAGACATCCATGTGCCATATCTTCCCTTTGATAAACTTTCTTCCCTTCACCACAGTCAATCTCATAGTCCTTGCCAGGTACCAGACGATTTAAATCAAGTTCCCATAGCCTGTTGCAAGCTTGTGACAGGTCAGCAAGCTCTTCTTCAGTGGGTTCAAAGCTACCACCAATCTGAACCTCATCAGAGTATTCTTGCTCAGTGGGGTCCTTTTTGTATCCAGCCCATTGATCCTGCTGAACCTGTTCATGCATTGTTTGCTTGGTATCAATTAGATAATTATTATTAAAAGAAAATAGAAACGTTGTCTATTAACGCATTAGAAATGACTCAAAGGAACTTCATAGTCAATATATCACACTAGAGTGTACAGCGCCATGCTATGCTAGAATAAGAAAGCATAAACAAACTAAACATCTGCTAATAACAACAAGGTAGAGAAAAAACTCAGATGATTAAAACTAAGTTTTAAGAATAGATAATTCAACTGATCCTTCTTCATTAACATTTTACAACCTGCCCAGATCCATTTCCCGTAAGTTTATTAAATGCAAATGTGTGATAATATGCAGCTCTATTGCTGGGCTAAGTCAATTCAGGTAGACATTTTAGTTTGATACCGTATTGAAGGAAAAAGATATCAAATAATCAAACTATTTCTCTTTGTAAGGTGACACAGACACAAACTCGACTTCATATTCAGAACTCTAACTGCTGATGTGACGACAAGAATAGAGTTTTGCACAAGACAACACAACACCTACATGCAAAAAAATAGGGGTGCTAGTGCACCCAAATATATTTTCATCCGCCACTAGAAGTGTTGATGAGCTTGAGCAAATAGCCACCTTGTGTGATCGCCTTGGAGGCTTTCTGCCAACAGTCTCCCAACCGTCATTTTCCTCCTCTCTATTCTCCTGTATCAAAAAGTTAAAATACATGGGAAATTCTTGATGAAACCTTCAAAATATAAAATACTATAATATTAGAACAATTCAGAGAATGGAAATAACATTCAGTAACAAACCTCTCTGTTCCAGTTGCTTTGGTTAGTTAATGTAATGAGGTTATCTCCTTCATTCTTTTTTCCTAATCGTCATTTACAGCCTATGTTTCAGACATGATGAGCACACGCATCATTGAATGAACACATCCAAATAATTTCAAGTGAAGGCAGGAAAATGACTAACTGAGGACCAAAGCATTAAATGCAAAATTTCATCAACTAATCAATTGCATGTCATTTTTCTGGGTACAACCGTTATGCACAGGTAAAGTTCTAACAATCCTGAACAATCAGTTAATCGTTTATGACATTGATAGTCCATAGTATTCTACTAAAACGACTTTTGTCACATTTCATCAATTGTGGACTTTTTGGCGAGAACACCACATTACAGCATAGTTGTTTTTTTGTCTGCGGAAAGGAAAAAGGAAAAAGAATTTTCACGTTCTTTCTTTAGGGGAGGCCTATGTATCTTAACTGGTCGTGTAACGAAAGTTTGAGATATCCAGTAAGTTAGCACAATTAATATTCGTTATAGGCATATTGCAAAGATGAGGGACCTTTTGCTTTCATAATTCTAGCGCCAGGATCTCTTCCGATTCCGGACAAAATAGCGCTCAAGATCTCGAAATGACGAAAAATAGGCAGGAAAAACTCACGAAATATACGGATTCACACACCAGCAACGAACGATTACGCCTTTTGTTCCGGTCCAAAACCAAATCCGCGTAGCACAAGGTGTGATAGTAATAGAGTACTTGGCGGAAGCGCGTAGACCCGATGTTAACTAAACGTAGCTTCCCATTCTGTCCTGCTACAAACAACATGTGTGAAGAGACGTTGTCTAGAAGTGCACATTTTATTTTCCCATTGAGGAACCGAAACCTAAACACTGTCGCTCGAAAGGATAGCTGTCCATACACGATAAGGGAATGTATGGAGGATCGAAGTGAAATTCAGCTACTGAAGAGATGCAAGACTATTTGTGAAGTGGCTGATACAACTCCCTCCATCAGGACCACTGCACGCGGGAGACAATATACGACAGAAATGATTGAAAGTAGGATAAAATAGCAAAGACATATGTTACTATGGTGACAGAAAATCGTATAGTCCCTCAACATTAGAATTTCCACGATGTACTTTGACTATTTCCATATTTAAAGTTCTTGTATCTCAAGTTATTTTTTTAACGTGCGAATATTATTTAAGTCATGAAAAAATAAGACCTTTTCTTTTACATGGATCAAGTGTAATTTCTGATAATTATCTAGCCCTTGCAAATTTGACACAATGATTGAAAATAAGACACAATATACTACACAAAGAAGCAAAAAGCCAAACAAAAAAAAGTAAGTACCGCCATGCTATATGATCAGCACATAATAGCGAGATGAGTTACAGCCATCATCTCCAGAGGTCGAAGTGCATGAAGCTTGACTAGAACCCTGCTGTATGTAGCACAGCTCCCACTCTTCCTGCTCGTAAATATGACTTCAAGTTCTGTCAGGTCTACAAACATTACTTGCATATTTGAATGAGCTCACTCTACGTATTACAATTTTTTAATAAAAAAGCGCGAGTACAAAGCGACATGACCGCCAATAATACAATCGATCAGCGTTCATTGATTATGCCTGAGCGTGCCTGGCTTAGTCGCCTTTCGTGATCACTACCTTGACCTACTCTGAGTACTGCCTGTAACTAGCCCGCATACCTGCGCATTTTTACATCTCCCGTGACAGGACAGCTCTTATATCAGACTGGCGCAATTCAAAAACGGACAATTGAACCTGACGATTTTCTCATAACCAACCGAAATTTTAACCTAATGTGGCCCAAGCAGGATCTGGACCGACTGTTATACACCACATCACTGTCGTGATTCCTTTTGTACGTCTCCTCCTTACTGTCGCTCTCCACACTCACGATCGCGATTTGGCACCACCTAGGGACCAGTGCCAGCGTCGGACTAAGCCTCATGGGGCAGTTATAATAAGACACAGGGATGCCGAAATGTCTATACCACTTGTTGACTGACATAGGAAAGCTAAGCTCGCATGGGCATTGTCCTGACAATATCACAGGTGCGCTAGCCCGAAATGGGAGTGAAACGAAAGAAGACTTCCATCGCCAAGTTTCACTCAGGAACGCGGTGAGATCTCGGCTTTACCTGTTGTGGTTGGCGTGGGGGGGTGATACGGTAGGTTCAAAAACCCAAAACATACAACAAGAATGCGCTCTACCGTGAAAAGGAAGGTGATCCAGCCGAACCGTGCCAGTACGGCTACCGTTGTACACGAATTCAAGCCAGTCGACGATATAAGATCGCTGGCACTTCGGCGTACCCCCCTCCTTTGCGGGTAGTTTAATAGAAGAAGGTAACGAAGACATATGTTGCGGGCGGATAAACGGCAGTTTAGGTACAGTAACTAAAAATAAAAAAATGAATGGCTCATGGGCTCATAGATAGCTGAGTGCGAGCACTTTAATTTTTCGGCTTACGAGGTGGATACCTGGACGGAATTCTGGAAGGCACCGTGAGAGTACGGAACCAATATATCTATACGCCGCACTGTTATGGGTCATTGACGGGAGCCTATTACTAGCGATATTCCAGGCTTTCATGCAAGGCGAGTTTCAGACTTGCCTTAATCCGAGTGAGTGGTCGTTTAACTCGAATCCGGAGACGGGTTTTTGGAGGTTAAGATCACCCATCGCGGAGATCACCAAGCGACAAATTTTTGTCCCCGCCGCCATCTTTTGGACAGTTCTAGGAATCAAAGTAAGAATAAAAGTCACAAAACAAAATAACACTGTTTGTTTCTTTGTCGTTAAAAACCGAACAGGGCATCATATTTCAACTTAAATTAAACTCACGAAATTTCTTCTTCTTTATTTATATATTGCCTACTGTGCATGGTGTACAGATGAGACTTGAAGTTCATCCTCAACCTG